>JABSTQ010001864.1:0-27950 GCA_013358835.2 Ixodes persulcatus | reverse complement strand
ACATATTATTTAATGTGCCTTGCTTAGGGTGGAGAGATCTGGCCCTTTTGTTCCACACTTTTTCTTTTTTTTTTTTGTCCAGAAGCGCGTGAAAGAGCGTGTCCCGGCACGCGTTTGTGGCGCTGACTGTGCTATGGCGACATTTTGTTTTCGTCGATTTCTTTGTATTTTACCCGTAAGCGCGTGCTATCGGCCTCGGGTACTACAAAGGGTGGCATCACCCGAAGCAGAAGGACATTGAGGCACCCTACATATTAGGATATCTCTGTTCAACCCTGCACGATCTTACCGCTCAGTCACACTGGAAGCGGATCCGCGTTCGCAAAGCGGTTGCGAACGCGGTTGTATACGCCTCGCAAGTGGGCTCATTTTTGTCTTCTGCGCATGAGAAAGGAGGTAGCGGTGACGTCAGAACGCCGAGCCCTGATTGGCTGATCGCGACCCCCCTATCTGAGCGTCGTCTGCTCCTTTGCAACGTCGTCTGCTCGCAACGTCGTCTGCGTCTGTCTTACCTTTCCTGCGACTTTCGGAAGTGCAGGTCTTTACGAGCGAGCTCGACTTCGCCTTTCAGAGAGGGCAGACGAAATAACTCGAGCGGTACGTTGTTTTTGTCGAACAACTAGCAGACTCGCATCAAGGAGGGAAGTCAAGGGACTCGCTGGCGAGGTGTCCCGAGGCGCCGAGGTTTGTCTGCTAAGAAGCGAGAGTGTCCGCAAGTTCCCTCCCAAATACTTTTTCCCTCCTTGCGTGTGCGGCGAGACTCCTCACTCTTAAACGGCGTCGGAGGGTTGTTGCAGTTAACGTCGTCTCCTTTACGTCTGCTAGTCAAAGCGATGGCTGCTTTACCTTTCCTGCGTCTGTCGGAGATTCACCGCTTTTTCACCGGCGAGAGTCACCGCTGCCTCGGAAAACAAGGAGATGACAAGAGGAAGAGATTGAAGGGTTCACAAGGGTCGCGCGGGCATATTCCATTCAGCACGCCAGCCGGTCGTGGGCAGACGGTCTTGGCCAAGGACCGTCGGAGCACCGCTGCGCCGCTGCTAGGCCTATCTGCCAAACGCGCTTGGACGGGGTCAGTGGAATCGTGGCCGTTGGAGCATTTCCCGGGTGTTTGTGGATCCAGCGTTCTTGTTCGTCGTGGTTTATTTCAAGTACTTTTTACTTTTTTTCTTGCTGCTTGTAGTCGTGACGCGTGAGAAGAGCACGTACAAAAATTACACCATCTTCCCGAGGGGAACCATGGGGTGATGCGGAGCATCGTGTTGGTTCCGAGGAAAGAGTCAGTTGCGTGCTGACGTCGAGAGATGGCGCCACCGACTGCCCTAGCGTTACCCCCTACGCGAGCCTTCGTCGCGGCTCGCGGCAGAGAAAGTTGGAACGCTCGCCGCTCGCCGTTTATTTTATTTTTTTCACACTTGAAGGAGAGGAGACAAGAGGAGGAGAGTTGCGCGTGCGCGCGCGGTGTGAGGAGAAGCCAACGCACGCGCAGTGCACGCAGCTGGTAGAGAGAGAGAGCGGAGAGAGTACGCGCAGCTGTTGGAGAGAGGGAAGGAGGAGAGTTGCGCGTGCGTAGTTCGAGTGCCGACTACATCGCGGACGCGGGACATAGACCCGAGCAAGAGATGCTCCGCATCTAAAATAAACGTCCGCTGGTCGTCGCGACCAAGTAACTGAGCGACGCTGTCGGCCTTGCTGAGTTGATCGTCGTAGGATGCCGTCGTAACCTGAGCAAAACTTACGATAATTTCGTTTCGTGAATACGAATTTGTTCTCACGTTTTGTCTTACGCACTCTTTCGGCGTAACATGGTTTTGTGAATCTGGCCTCTGCACTTCCGAAAGTCGCAGGGAAAGGTAAGACAGACGCAGACGACGTTGCAAAGGAGCAGACGATGCTCAGATAGGGGGGCCGCGATCAGCCAATCAGGGCACGGCGTTCAGACGTCACCGGTACCCCCTGCGCGAGAAGCAGACGAACTTGCCCTCCGCATAAAGATCCAGTACAATTGCACGCGCACTCGATGATATCAAGTGCGCGTGCAATTGTACTGGATCTTTATGCAACCGCCAGAGCCGTATATTAGGAGAGTTTGGACAATAGGCGGAGCAAAGGCCGCCGCCAGCGCCGAATATTCCCCCCACGCTTAGAGCGTAACTAAATTTGTGACACAGCGTCGACCAATCAGGAGACCTCTACTCCATCTCACAAATGTCGACAGTGAAGACAAAGGCACAGGCGCGTGAGCCTAGCTCAGCGAAACGCTATTGTTTGTACGAGACCTCGTGCATAGGAGGCACTTTCCAAAGCCACGCGCTCGTGCCCATGCCTTTGTCTGCACTGCTAGAACAGCGTCCTGAGACTGGCTGAAAGAAAGCAGTGCAAAGGGTGGGGTGCGCGAGCGTCTTGAGACGCGGAGTTCCGCTCGGCACGGCTCAAATTATACTTCGTTTCACTTTACCTGCTAGCGAAGCCAAAGCTAGAAGCGCGAGACCAGCGCTTTTTGCATTTCTCCCCAGCTCGCGCGCTCGAGCAAAGCCTGAACGCACGGAGCTTCCGTGCTCGCGCTTCCAGTTTTGCCTTCGCTCGCGCATAAGGTGAAACGAAGTATAGTCGTGGCACAAATTTAGAGCACGCGACCACCGCTAGGGGCTGTTTCGCGGCCTGTGGTTGGCCCGAGATGCTCGCCTATTCAAACCAATGTATGGCCAAACTCTCTCAATAAACGGCTCTGACAACCGCGTTCGCAACCACTTTGCGAACGCGGATCCGCTTCTATAGGGAGTATTCACTGGAAGCCATATTTGTGGGTGCTGTTTAGAGCGCATGCTCAGAATGAGCTCACATCAATAGGCTGCTAAGACCGGCACTTTTGATGGTGCGGAATGCACGTTGCAAAAGAACTGTGGAAGCTCGCCATCAGCACGCGCTCAGCATTCGCGCACACAGCTATGGCCGCCAGTGAATACTCCCTATACTTCGTTTCACCTCATGTGCGAGCGAAGGCAAAACTGGAAGCGCGAGCACGAAAGCTCCGTGCGTTCAGGGTTTGCTCGAGCGCGCGAGCTGGGGAGAAATGGAAAAAGCGCTGGTCTTGCGCTTCTAGCTTTGGCTTCGCTCGCAGATAAAGTGAAACGAAGTATAGTGTGAATGAGCGGTTAGGGTGCTTACGAGCCACGCTTGTAGCGTATGCAAGCGTTTGACCACGTGCGCTAACATAGCACACACAAAACAATAGAATAAACAAAAGTATCGCCTTCAGAGCCTTATCAGGCCTTTCGCTAGGAGTCTGCAGATGACTGGTTACACTTTTTTGCAACGTTCAAAATGTGCCGACCAACGAAGCCATGAATTGTAAATCTGTTGTGTCTACGTATAGTATGTTTGATCTCTATGGTTTATAAAGCGGTTAAGTTAGTCAGCTCTGAGGGCATCTGGTGTCTTCGTTGGAGATGAAAGACAGTGCAGTATACCGCTGCTTGTCTGACGACTTTAACGTGCATAACGCAATAGCAGTGGCGTAACTAGGGGGGGGGGGGGGGGGCAGGGGGGTACAAGTGCCCCGGGCGCCACTTGGGAGGGGGCGCCGAGCCGAGTCCACCCAACATGTGCCCTATGGAAAAAAACGGCAGCAGGGCTACGCGAGGGGCGCGAAATTTCATTTGCCATGGGCTACGAGGGGCGCGAAATTTCATTTGCCATGGGCGCCGTCATACCTAGTTACGCCACTTCGCAATAGTGATACATGACAGCACGCCGGTACGATGCTCATCCAGATTGAAAAGGGCAGAGGCGGTGGATTCAATCCGCGATCAGTGAGCTTTACAGCGTGAGCTTTCGCTACACGTGCTACCGATCCACGAGCAACGAGACATCGCGGTCGAATTCGAGCTCGAGAGAGAAACAACAGCAACAGCAAGAAAATCTCCGGTTTGAGGCATTTAGTACTAGTGTCGCCATCTCGTTTAACAAGTTGGAAATAAAATTAACAGGGTGATATTATTTACACAAATACGCAAATACAACAATATATTGCTTTCTCGTCATGGTCTTAAAATTAAGATTAGAGGCACCCCTAGTACGTACGGCCAAGCGTTTTGTCACGTTTGTCTTCTAAATAAGTGTATTTTCAAAAATGCCTCAAAACGCGCTAAAAACAGTCAAAATGGTCATATTTCTGGATTTTATTAAAAATCTCCAGCGCTCTAAAAGAAAAATCCAAGGGCCGTACAACCTTCATTACATTATCATAAGTAACCTCCAAAAGAATGAATACTATCGTGCATTCCTGAAACTCAGGTTTGTGTAGCGAAATTTGCCCATTGAGTGACGAGCGGTTGAATCCCCCTTAACTACGCCACCGCTGCCGCAATGCATCGAGGGAACTTTAGTCTTTTTGCACGTGCGATAACCTCGCTGGAGCTCTTCGCGTATACAGCACGAGAAGGCACGAGCCCTCGCGTACACGGCCGTCTGCCTCCTGAGAACTAAAGTTATGGCGGCGTCACGCATGCGCCGAACGCTTAGTGAGATTGGTCTATTACCCAAATTTTATTCTAGTGTGTGTGGGCGTCGGGAGGGGAGGACGGCCGAGCGAGACGCGAGCGGGGGCCAGCCGGCGAGGAAAGAGGAAGAGCGTGCTGCACGAGGCTGGGGCCGGCCAAGAACGATAGAGACGTTCTGGCTGGTCTGGCCCATGGCGATTCCCGGGAGCATTCCACAAGCGAAGTTCGGATCAGGACTGGCGGAAGCGGCGAGCCCTGGCCATACCGGCCTGGGCTATGACGATCCCGGAGTGGCTCCGCAGCGAGACCCTGGCTGTGATAGCCCGGAACAGCTAGCCTACGCGGCGCCATGGTGTACGGGAAGGACGATCCGCAGTTCTGGGCACGGACTCCGACTGTGAGCTCAGAACGAAGGGCGACAACTAGGGTCGGCGGGTCCGGACTGCCGGCTCTCGAAGACGGGCAATTGAATAGTACAGTAAACCGATTCGCTGCCTTCTCGTTGTGTTGAGTCACTTCCTGGGAAACGAGCGAAGCGCAAATACCGATCGGGATCGGGCGCCGATTATTATATAGTGGTGAAGACAACTCAAACTGGCGTCCAAATGACAACTCTAGAATATGCTCCAAACACTTGGACCTATCAAGGCTCCCGATGGTCTTTAAAAAAAAAAAACACATAAAAGAACCAGGGACACGGCGCGCACGTACACACACGAGTACTGGTGAAATCGGGGTCGCCGCCGCTCGCCACGGCCCGACGGACAGACTGGCCGCCCCAGTAACACACACGCCTCCGCTTGTGGCGCTGAATGCAGCACTCTCGTGGCGCCGCCTGGCCATTGCCGGCTGCCTATGAATACTCAGGCCATCGCATGGCCACAAGGGTACGATAACCAAGCGCAGCCTATTCTTGTAGCGGAAAGCATTCCGTGTGGAAGGCGATCGGTATGGGTAAGCACGTCATCGCAAAAAAAAAGCTTCTGCGACAAGTAGCGAAAAGCAAGATTAATGGTAAGCTTCGTTACACATTTTCTTTTCGGCATGCTGTGCATAAAAACATTAATGCTGCGTCAATGCCGCGCTGTTGTTCACCCGTATTTTCTTCATCAATAGTTCTTGCAGGCTGGGTGCAATGTGCTGACAACGGAACGGCCGTCAAGTGTAAATTCTGGAATTGCAAGATTCGTCCGCACTATGGGGACCTACTCAAGCAGTCAGTAACAAAAACACACCGCGACATGGCTATCATGCCTTCTTCCCAACAGAAACTACAGCAGCTCTTAGCATCTACCAGCAAACTATGACAAGGCTCGCCGTGAGGCCCGAATTGCCTTATGTTGCTGTGCACACATCTATAACTGTCGTAGATGAGCTCGGTGAAATCCCGCATTTAGAACTAAAAGACTTACAGCAGTGCAGAACGAAATGCACAGCCATCATCACCAACGTTGTCTTCCCGCACTTCACCGAGTGCCTGGATGAAGAACTAAAAAATTCCAGTTACTCCCTCATGGTCGACGAGTCGACCGGTGTGTCTACGAGAGAGCAACGGCTTCCTAATTCTTCATCCGCACTACGAAGGCTCAATGCCATAAACCCAGATACCATGGAGAGTTACAAGAGCCGAGCAGACATACTGATACTTCCACTTCACGTTTTTTGGCTGTTCTTCTCTTGAGGTAGAGTCGGAAATTCGACACCTGCAGTCAGTTTTTAGCACACTGGACCGTACAACCTGCATCAACTTCTGGTTTACAGGAGCGTTTCTGGAGTGTGCCCTTTTCCACATCTCGCAGAAGGTGCGCAGACTCCTGTCGCTTCCAGTATCAAATGCGGATTCTGAGCGCGTGTTCTCTCAAGTTCCACTAACAAAAAGTCAATTGAGAAACAAGATGAAGCTGGACGTCCTTGTGGCAATTCCGAGACTAAAGTTCGGGCTGCGACTGCAAGAGAAAACGACCTCCACATTTAACGTGCCCATCGAGCTTCTTAAAAAAGTTACCTTCAATTACTCTAGATGTGAGAGCATTCATTCACGTTGATTAAGGCTGTACACAGCCTCATTTTGTCACTTTGTATGACGATTCTTTTTTAGAAAAAACGCTGGCGACATGTTTGGCGCCAAAACAAATAAAATGGCTCCTTTTGGCTACTTTTGACCCGTGCTTTGGCTACTTTCACCAACCGCCCAACGGCAACACTGCCTCGCGGGCCGCATGCGGCCCGAGGGCCGTGGGTTGCCGACCCCTGCACCAGACCATAGTCTTAGGTCGTGCAAAGTGAACACAGAGTTAAATCAAGCTTCCGTTATCCCCCGCTTCGAAACGGGAGATACCGCAATTACATCCAACGAGCTTGGTAACGTCATTAAATAAAAACAATTATAAACATAATATGAAAAAATACGTAGTTTAGCATTTGTGTTAAAAATAACGTATCGAGCACTTTCAAGTAATACACAAGCGAAGTTAGCGCATAGTTGCATACTATATATAAAAAAAAAGATCGAAAATTTGTTGCTGTGGCGAATTTTTTTTTTGTCCGGAGAATGCGGCAACGGCGTCGTTAGTAAAATTAATCAGATGCACTTTCATTGAATGAAAGTTTTAAAAAGCACGGAAACAACAACAACAACAAAACAAACGAGGATACAGAAGAAACGAAGACAACAGGACAGGCGCTGTCCCATTGTTTTCGTGTCTTCTGTGTCCTCGTTTTGTTTGCGCCTTTTGATCATTTTAATTAGTATGGACCGACTAGCCCAAACCAAAGTTATACTTCTAATTAATCTTTGAAATCGGTTTAGTGTGCTAAAGAAAACTTTACCTCAAAGACGTAGCTAAACAACTCCTTGACCTTGAAAAAGAAAAAAGACGAAAAGGTAAATATATTTTAGTCAAATATTCACACATAAAAACAAGCAAAAAACATTTGCGCATCGATTAGCTGATTAAGTGGTTTTCCCTGCTAACTTGACAAAATAATACATAGTTAGTTGGAGTCTTTGTTTGGCCAATACAGGGAAAAGGAGCAAAGTCAGGATGGTGTTCTTCCCTTCCTTTGATGTTTTATGTCGAATCAAACAAACGTCCCAATGACCCAACACGTCATTTTTTACATTAACATTACAAAACAAATACATCAAAGACGTAGCTAAGGAATGCCTTGATCTTACAAAAAAATATTTAAATGATTAATGTATATTTGTAACTGATAACAAATAAAAACAAAAACATCCGCGCATCGATTAGTTGATTAAGTGGTTTCCCCTGTTAAAGTAACTAAATGCATAGGGAGTTGGAGCATTTGTTTGACCAAACAGGGAACGGGAGCAAAGTCAGAATGGTGTCCTTCCCTTCCTTCGCTGTTTTAGGTTGAATCAAACAGACGTCCCAATGACCTAAAGCACCTTTTTTTCCCCATAAAAAAGGTTTAACATTATATTAGCGCATATCAAAATTTGTTCCTTATTTGTACTCTTTGATTGAGACAACTTTTCACGTCGATGATTTCAGAAAAGAAATGCATCGCTGGGCTGCCCTTGAAGTAAGTTTAGGACTGCGTATACAATTAATAAAACGGCCGTTTAAAGTTCAACCTCGCGGTGCAGTAGAACAATATCAAGAGGGACGCTCAGGGCGGGCCCTACACCATCAAGCGCCCTAGGTGAATACCGGCCGCGGTGCCTGTCCCCTCCCCCCCCCGCCCGCCTTTTTATGCGCGGAGGTGCCCCCTTTTGCAATGGCACCCCCCCCCCCCCTTTCCCCGCCTTTATATGCACGGCGATGTCCCCCTTTTGACGCCAATGTAACGAGCCTGGCGACGGGCCAGGTTGCTCTAAAAACCGATGTTGAGAAGGTACTTCATATTTATAAGCAGACGCAACTCGAGAACTCGGTCTCTGCCCTTACCACCAAACTCAATCCTCTTGAAAAAGAAATGGCAACCATCATACAGGCGAAAAAAGAGAATTGTGCCCTTCAGCATTTTGCCAGTACAAACAGGTGTAACTAAAGCCATGACGTCCCGGCTCGAAGATATGAAAAATCGTTCCCGCCGATGTAATTTGATAATTCATGGAATACCCGATAGCGTAGGTGAATCTTGGTCATCCACTGAACAAAAAGTAATAGATTTGGCCAAAAATAATTTAGGTGTTACGCTTGATAGTTTCCAGATTGAGCGTGCGCACAGACTGGTAGCGCACTCACAAGGAAAAGGCAGGCCGGTTATTGTATGCTTTTCCTCTTACAAAACAAAAAAATCAACTACTCCTTTGGCCTGAATTGCGAGGTACACCCATTACCATCTCTGAGGATTTCTCTGCAAATATCCGCGTCGCACGAAAGAAACTTTACTCGTTCGCAAAACCGCAGGGTCACCCATTTAAACTTCGGTTTGACAAATTGCACATGGGCACTAAGACCTTCAGCTACGACGCACTTTCGGATTCCGTAATTGAGACTCCCCCATAGGACCGGGCAGGGAGTGGGAGCAGAAATGTTGCCGCTATTAGCTCCCCCATTGGTGTTGTTGCCGCTGTTACATCTCCAATTGTTGCCGCTGTTTTCTCCCAATTTAGTGCTTTACACTTAAATGCGCGTAGTCTAATGCCAAAACGAGAGGAATTTTGTTCTCATATTTACTCTTGTGATGCTAAAATTGTACTAATCTACGAGACTTGGCTTCATCCCGGTATAGACAGCAATGAAATATTGCCGAATCACCCTGAGTTTATCATTCATAGGCAAGATCGATGCGGCCGTCGTGGTGGTGGTGTTTTTATAAAAAGAACTTGGGTTGTGTGTATGTTTATAGAGCCTAGAACTTGGTCTGCCTCAATTGGTGACGAGCCTCCCAGCTGTAGATGAGCAATTTGGCCAGAGGTGTGGGACAGCAGGCGCGTGTCCCTGCGACATAAGCTTTGACAGCGTTCACACTTCGCTGGTACCATTACAGGAAACCAGAAGCGTAGTGTATTCAGGGGGAAGCCAATTTGTTCACATAAATCTCCCCCGCCTTAGGGACTTTCCCTAAGACCCTTACATCAAATAACGTCCGATCTCTCTCTTGCGGTGGTTGTGATCAAGACCGGTCGCAACTGTTAACATCCGTTTTCTCTAGGGAATGCCGGCTCCTTGTTAGCACCGTTGTGGAGCGCCCGATCCGCTAGTCTTGGAAAGGTCCCGGGATCGAATCCCGGATCAGGCGGCTTTTTGGAGCGGCTACGAGCGTTGCCTAGAGTTCGCGAGTTGCGCTCTATTTAAAGGGCCGGTGCAACGATATTCGTTTTGATTGTTTTTCACTTTGTATGAGCTTACTGGCACTAATGGGACCCAAGTACACTCGCACGCAACGCCACTGACCAAGAAACCTCTTTGTTGCGGTGTAATTTCAAGGAGAAAAGCGAGCGTTTTCTTTCAATCTCTCCTTCGCAAATCTTGATGACGTACCCTGGTGGTAGCAGCATCCTCCAGGGACGATATTTGAATGCGGCTCATAGATTGGACCCGAGCATTGCGTGAGCACTCGATTTGGGCTCGTGATAATTGATAGCTCGAGAAGCATTCGGGTAGTGGCCCGTGTCCAATCGCTGCAACGACGACAATAGCCGAGCCATAACAATGTCTGGAACTCAGCGCGTGTCCTGTGCTTTGCCAACCCCAGCGCGTGGCTATGATCAACATTGGCGGCATATAATCGGCTCCAGATAACGTGACCGCTTGTTCTGGCTGCGAGTTGAGGGGGTGAACGCTGCTCGTTTTTCTTTAATTTTTTAATGGGACTTCTATTGCGTGGGGTGAAAAACGAACGCGTGTTTCATAGGTCATTAACGTCAGGGATCCGTTCTAAGAGGTATTTGCGCAAAGTACAAAGATTGTTGCATCGCCCCTTTAAGGTGGAAGCCAATTTATTCTTATGGAAATGCAACAATGTCCTGCGCATGTAGTGCCCGAAGTGGGATGTCTGCTTGAATATTATACGAACAGAGTGACCACCCATGACCACCACTTCTTTGCTAACAAAAACGCTTAGATTTTTTTTAACGTAAAGTTAAACTGCTTAGCAATTAGCGGCGAGAAGTTTTGGTGGCGCCCTCCTGTGGTTCCCCTTTGTGACGTCATTACCTTGCAAACAACAAGTTCGATGGTGTTTGTTATTAGCATGGTGGAAGCTTGAAATCATTGCGCTCTCAAAGGAACACTGCCAACACCGTCAAAATTAAAGTTCTTTCATTCCTCTTATTTCCGTCGATGAAAATCCCCTTTCCGACGTCATAGTCAGCGTTCGGCCAATCGTGGAAGGCCGACCACAGCGACGCTTTCGGTCGCGCACGGGGCTAATAGATCCTTTTACAAAATAAGTAACATCTGGTGACTCAAATATCAGTCTAATTTCTTGTTTGCCAAACGCGGGTAAAATGCAGTACCTATTCGTCTACGGCAGACGTACGAAAGTTACGGTGTTCTTCGCTCTTAGCTATTTCTTTATTTGTTTTAGCTTCGATGGTGTCAAAAAAGCAGCACTCTGTACTGTTTCTTGCACACGTTCTCGTTCCCTTGTTTATGCCACTGACTGGAACGACCACCCCTCATATATCCAAGGCGGATCCAACCACCCTTCGCAACCCGCTCTTTGTTCTCATGTTTTCACCTCGGTTAATTCCAATTTCGGCGTCTTTCTTGGCTCGTGCTTACTGTTACTGCCATGTACTGTAATGTTTCAGCCTCCTTGTCACTGTGCTCCGCATGTACCCAAACTAATTTGTGTCATTACCTCCTGCCCGTGGCAATGGCTTAGAAAAGGCTTAGAGAAGATTATACGTAATTGTTTTATCCCACTTTTAAAAAAAGCATAACGGCATTACAAAATCTCAGTCCGGATTTAGAAAAAGAAAACAAAAAACGTTTTACGGAATTAGGTGTGCTCGAACAAAAATAATTTATACTGCGAAACTTTGAGGATGAGCCTATAGAACTTGGCATATTCATAGATTTTACAAAAGCGTTCGACTACATTTACTACGAGTTGTTTATTAAAAAAATTTATTTTACGGTATTAGGGGACAGGGAGCGCTCCTCATTAAGTCGTATTTAGAAAAACGGCGTCAATGTGTAAGTATTGAAGGTCATATTTCTGATGTCAAGCCATTTAAGTGTGGAGTACCACAAGGTAGCATACTTGGGCCATTACTCCTTAATATCTATATATTAATGACATCGTTAACCTTCCGAACCAAGTGAAGTTTATTATTTACGCGGGTGACACCTGTCTCTTTTTCTCAGCTAAGAATTACAATGAAATTTTGCGTGCAGCAAATGTCACAATGAAAAGTCTAAACACATGGGCTAGATCCCATAATCTCATAATTAATAAGGAAAAACTAAGGCGACCCCTTTTTACTCCAGAAATAGGAACCCTGAACTTACGAGTGATATTATTTTAAACTCTTTGCCTATTGAAGTGGTAAGCACATTTAAAACATCTCGGGTGTTTTTCTCGAAGCACATGGCTTGGACTGAACCAATTGAATACATTATTTCTAAGCTCTCTTGTATTTCTAGATTGCTACATAGGCGTCGTCATAATTTTCCAAAAGGAGTTAAGTTGCTATTGTATAACTTCATTTTAATCTCATCTGAACTACTGCAATTTAGTTTGAGGCACCACAACAAAAAGCAATCTGAAAAATCTATCTTTATTGCAGAAAAGAGTGCTACGAATTGTGTGTAACGTGCCTTAAAAGTTGGTCATACTGACCAAATTTTTAAAGAATTGAGTGTAATGAAGTTATTTGACCGCTATGATTTCAGACTTAATATAAGGTATAAATCTATGAATGTCGCGAGATAAACCGTTTTTTATTCTCATTAGCATCACTTTGGTAAAACTAACATGTTCCATCCGTCACTCGGATGTTTGGGCAGTAGAAACATCACAAACAGATTTTGGCCTCCAAGTGGTTATAATAACCTTGCCAACATTCTCGAACACTTTTATGGGCTCTAATTTTGATATAGAATCCTGCAACATATGTGCGCTAAAATACTATTTTCTTTCAAAATAAATAATTGTTACTGCGGTTGATGAGCTTGCAGAATGTTGTTTTCGTTTTTTTTTTGTTGTTAGGTACTTTGTATTATATAAATTCATGCGTATGATTTCGCTAATGCTGTGTACCTGTGGGGGGCTGAGGACCAGTCAAGCTGCTCGTACAGCTTTTTTCCTCAGCTCCCACAATACTTGTATGGTGAATGAAGCTATTATTAAATTATTATTATTGCCGCGTTGTCCTCCAACACCCCCTGTATTCACTTACGATGTAGTTACTGTTCTCTGATTTCGTATTCTTGTATCCCATTCTCCCTTATGTAATGAGGTCGTTTCTCTCGCGAAAGGAAGCGGTGCGGTCTGATGAGAATCAAGTGAAGAGCGCTGTCCAACTCTGCAGTATGTCGAGGAGGCCCCCGTTGGCCAAGGTGGCGCCAACCAGGGACAGGGCCGCAGCGAGCGCTAATCCCGGGCTGACACCAGTTGACAAGAACACCAACGCTCCAACGATGGCGGGAGTTGCCATGCTCATTCCAGCGGCACTCACTACGAAAGAACAATATGCACTATGAGGGATCACAAAAAGCACGGCGAAAGAGTCCAAGCACGAATCTGACCTCTTACACCGCCATGTCTTTTCGCACGGTAAAGTGCGTCTGTATGTATGGTCACCGTTGCCATGACCACGAAATGTCAGCTCAATAAACGCACACGCGAATGCAGACTCTTCTAAACAGACCGCTCTACGCGCGGTCACCCTTCGTCTCGCTGCGTACCGCTCAGCTAGGGGAAAAAAGGATTATAATCTCAGCTTCGGGCTTTCGTCAAGCCTCGTCAGGACCACCAAGTGTTCGTCAGGCGAACGCCTCCCTCCCGCTCTCGACAGTGACGATAGCATGCGAATTTTGTCGTGCAGAAGGAAACGGCGGCGTGGCTCGATCAGATGCGTGCCTAGGCTCTTTGGCCCTGCTTTCCAATCTGTAAACGTGAACAAAATGAGTTCTAAATAAGGACTCAACACAGATGGCTGATTTTCTTTAGCGCCTAATATTTTGAGGAAACTTACACGAAAAGCATGTTTTTAGCTCAACACTTAAACGTCGCTTTATTTTTATTTTTTAATTTTTTTTACGGCAACTAATGGAGTTAAATTACCGATGTGACAACACTCCAGCGCAAAGACCTTGCTATCCAGGATGAGGACCAGAAAAGTTAGACAAGACGACTTGGGTCCAGCTTCCTGGATGAATGGTAAGAGATCGTAAGCAACATAAATCCTTATAAATGTGTTATCTCAAAAATTAGCTAATTAATTATTGTTGGAACCACGTAACTATTTATACGTTAAAGCTAGAGGTACCCATTTGCGTACCAGTTCAGACTTAGTTATTTAACCATGTTCTTGGAATTTCGGTTTTTTCACTCAATTCGGATTCTAAGATACGAATAAACGTGTTCCGGCGACATCGTGACTTTTTCTTGAGTCGGAGGAGGTTTTCCATGCGTTATTCAATGGCCGTTTAAATGTCACTTTGGTACTCGTTTCAATTAAGTGTAAACTATGCAAGAAATGAGTAATAAGGTTTGAGACAAATTAAATTGCCAATTTAAAATACCTTGAAGACTAATACATTTAATTTTGCCAAATAGGTTACAATATAGATATATAATCTGTTTGAAATAACCAGGGTTGATTTAAATAGGCCTTAAAAATCAGCGCCTGCACGTAGTGGTTTAAGCTTTTCGTCAAAAATGTATTTGACAGGTCGGTTTTATCTTGTAAATTTACAAAACGTAGCTCCCTTTCTGTAAAAAAAAAAAAAAAAAAATAGCGCCAAAAGACTTGCCAAGGTCAACGGCAGACGGCAACGCAGACGACAGAGCCGAGTGGCGGAGCGCGTTTGGCGCGCGTTAATAGGTGGCGTCGGGAGCAGCGTCCAAAGGTGTAGCTGACCAGCGAAAGAAAGCGGACGACACGCAGATGAAATTCGTCGGCAGCAAGAGCGCCGTGGTTATGTAACCCCGTTTTTTACTCCGCAGCTCAATCCAGCGAACTATAGGGGGCGCGCTGGTCAGGCAAAATAGCGGACGAAAGGAGGCCGTTTTCGTCGTTCAGCACGCGGACAACCATAAAATTCTTGCACTGCAGCGTAGAATCGGTGTTATGCATGCAAGCAAAAGCAATTTTTCGACGGTAAAAACCTTCTTCTAGTCAGTACGTAGGAATGACACGGCGGAAGCATAAAATAAATTACTGAAAACGATGTTTGTTTCTATGCTGCCTACGAGAAAAGCAGCGATTGCATGCAGACGTCACAGTCGAAACGACCTCCTCTCTTGAGCTTTTAGGCGTTGCCGCTACGCGGCGTCGATTTCGCTGGAGTCGCTAATAGCGACTTCCAATCAGAGTAGCGCAATCTAGAACGCACTCGGTGACTAGGGGAGAACGCCCGGAGGTTCCAACTCCGGTCAGAAATCCAGGGGGAATGTGAGAAAAGCGTTATTTCTTCAATATTGTGGGGGTATACGGAACGACAATAGTTTTTGACATAATAAAGGAACATTTTAAAATAATTTGCGCTAAGTTGTGACCCACGCCAGGACGCGTAATATATTTAAAAACAAAATTGCTTGAGCGACATTGTGCGGCAGACGACACGGCGACGTCATACCGTTCACGTGACCCGCTCCGGCCAACCCAAAATTCCATCTCCGCTGCGTAAAAAAATATCGTCTGCTTCAAACGCCATTGCCTTGAAAATTGCCTTCTCCAAATTTTCACGCGCATCCAATATTATGAAAACTTTGATAAAGTGTTAAGTGCCTTACCAACTTCAGGACAGACTAGTTTCAAAAAGTGTGAATTTGGCGTTTATTTATTTTTTGTCAGCCGTGTTGCGTCGATATTCATGTGTCCCCCCATAGGGCGGGCGCCTCCTGAAACCCTGATATCCACGAGACTCGCTCCGAGCTGCTCTGTCAGTCATGTTGTCGGTAAAACACGCAGATCAAAGGATTGCGTTACTCTGCTCCGTAGGAGCTATTCGCCTCGAGATCGAACTAAAGGTGGCGCTGCTGTCGCGCTATCATCATCATCAGTGCGTGGATAGGAAAATGGCTGCCCCATAGGCTATCTGAGGTCGCGGCCAAGAACCTGCATAATATTGCGTTTATTGCCTCGTACAGTATCACTGTGAAAGAAATTTCAACGGAAAATGATCAAATACTGTTAAAGGGGCGGTGCAACGATACTCAATTGGAATGTTTTTCACTTTGCACGAGCGTACTGGCACTAGTGGAACTCAAGGTTACTCGCACGCAACGCCACTGGCCAGGAAACTCCTTTGTTGCGGTGTAATTTCAGAGACAAAAGCAATCATTTTCATTCAATCTCTCCTTTGCAAACTTTGATGACGTAAAGTGGGGATCGCAGTACACCCATATGACGATATTTGAATGCTGTTCATAGATTGAACCCGAGCATTGCGTGGGCACTCGATTTGGGCTCGTGATAATTACTAGCTCGAGAAGCATTCGGGTAGTGGCCCGTGTCCAATCGCTGCAACGACGACAATAGCCGAGCCATAACAATGTCTGTAACTCAGCGCGTGTCCTGTGCTTTGCCAACCCCAGCGCGTGGCTATGATCAACATTGGCGGCATATAATCGGCTCCAGATTACGTGGCCGCTTGTTCTGGCTGCGAGTTGAGGGGGTGAACGCTGCTCGTTTTTCTTTAATTTTTTACTGGGACTTCTATAGGGGGTATTCACTGGACGCCATATTTGAGGTCACTGATTAGAGCGCATGCTCAGAACGAGCTCACATTAATGGGCTGCGAAGACCGGCAATCTTGATGGTGTGGAGTGCACGTTGCAAAAAGAACTGTGAAAGCTTGCCTTAAGCACGCGCTCAGCAGTCGCGCACACAGCTATGGCAGCCAGTGAATACTCCCTATTGCGTGGGGTGAAAAACGAACGCGTGTTTCATAGGTCATTAACGTCAGGGATTCGTTCTAAGCGGTATTTGCGCAAAGTGCAAAAATTGTTGCATCGCCCCTTTAATTGCCTCAGTGCAACACCTATTGAACCGAGGAGGAAGTCAGTTTTCACCGATATCCAGCGACGGCGCGCTGAGTAAAGAGTGGCTCTCGAAGTTGAAATTTGATTTATGCGATAGTTTGCTGTGAAAATTTCACCGCCGAAGACTTCAAACCAACGATTCATGACAACCAAGGTAAGGGGAAAGATAAAACTGTTTACTCAAGTGTCAAGAGTGGCCCAAAGTATAGTACGCGTAAAGCGTGCTCGTTAATACTCGCTCGCTGCTGGGAAGTGTGATCGTCCTTAGTGTGGGTTCTCCCACTGCGGTGTTTTTGGAGGGGATGCGAATGCCACAAACTTACTACTGCGTGAGAATCCGACTTTTGAAACATTGTAGAATTGTCACTCCTACGAGCTCCCTACGCAGTGCCACACTAAAGGAGGCATCAAGTGCAGCGGAAGTGACTCGCTCAGTGCCTGCGTGCGCGTCGGAAGCACCTGATCAATTTTCTTTAAGTTCGGTCGGAAGTACACGGTAAATAGGGCTGATGGAAACTGGTCAATCTACCGAAGGAGCAACAGGGACTATCGAGCCTAATCAAATACTTGTTTATACTTCATGAATTTCGCTTACCCTCCGCGTGACGAAGGTTTCGTGCCACTTCGCTTGAAAACAAATTTTCAACGGCAAAGCACGCTACATGAAAACGGCATGATTTCATATAATGTTAGCAGCTCACTAAAAGACATGGGTGCCACGTACGAAGCTCGAGCCATTCTTTTCCCGAAGTGACTAAACCGCCTACTGCAAAACCCTTTGCGAGCCCCCTATTTTTGAGAATTGCACAATTAGCGAAAAATAAAGGCACGCAAATACCTTTCTTGTTTTGAGGCCAGAATTCAAGTTTTTAGAATTCGCGAGAGTTAGCGGCCACGAATAGGTTCCAATGCCTAATTTGCGAATAATCTGGATCGCAAAAATAAAGGGTTTTACGTATGCAGCGCTTAAAACGATCGGGAGGGCAAATTGTGGGATTCTCTCAAAGTCGTATACGGCTGTTGGAGTTACATACAATAGTTATTCGGCAGGGCAAGTGCACGAAAGTTCATCTATCGTGGCACCGTTCGTGAGTTTCAGATCCACAGTGTGGGGATCCTTGCTGAGAGCCGACGACTGCAGTACGTAACTCCGCACGTGTGCGCTCGTCGACGTGGTCGTTCAGGCCACAAAGCTGCACTCAATAATGTGCCCGGCATTCACAAGTTGTTCGCGTTCGATAAGGCACCGCTTTCCATCGGCAATGTATTTCATAATAGCACGCAATGCACTCTTAGAAAAACGGGTATCGATAGTCCTCCCTTAGGGGAGGAATGGTCTTGTAACCTATGTTATTTCAGAAAGAGAGGAACTTTCGTCCCTGAAGCAGGGGAGCAAAGTTCCTCCGTCGCCTGCATCTCATTATGGCGGCCCTGAATCGAGAAAATCGAGCTCAATAAGGCTTAACGAGGACGCTACGTCTCCTGTACGGGACGAGAGGAGCAGCAAATAAAAGCGTAACACGAGCTTTCCGCGCACTGTGTTTATTTCCGAAGCCAGATTCCCCCCACAGGTACAGAAACTTGCGTTTCGAAAGCAGTTACCCAGTCTTCTCGTCGACAGCACTGCGATGTTAAACGGAGACAACCGATACCCATTTACTTCGCGCACTTTACGTCTTACCTTTGGTGTTCCTCGAGTCACTATTACTTTGTCAACCGCACATCACGGAGGAACGGCAAACCCAATCCGCGAAACCAAAAGTCGCTCTCAAAAGAACTAACTCGAAGCCACTGTTTATCGCGTAGCGTGAAAGGTTAAATCGCTTGCCACTAGATGGCAGGGTCAAGCAGAGTAATTGCAAGTAGCTCGGCTAGGTGGCGCTAGGTACTGCCCAATTCATGTTCTACAAAAAAATATTTTATTTCTTCAGCCCACTATTGCGCTTACGGATCTTCGGGAACCTCTCCTTTACTCACATTACACATACTACAAGCACCACGTCACTGAGCACATACACTGCACATACAAACATCAATTCAACGGCACAGTAACCCGAACGCTACACCCGAGCTTGCTTTTCCGTCTTTTATACTGGTCGTCTTGAACGTACGGAATTTTTCGGTGACTGAATAAGCAATAAAAAATATTCCCAGCATGTTGATTTTTTTCTAGCTATGTCATACCTTTGACAGTATTTTGAATGACTCAAGGGATGAATCTCTTATTAAAAAGCGAACGCTCGATCATGCCGTAAATATTTGAAATCCAATAAATCAAGCCGCTCCAATGCGGTTCGAAGCCATGAGTTTGTTTCCCCGCGCGGCACGTCGTAGCCTCTATTTCTATTGTAGTGTTTGTTTTTCTATTTGTGCTCTTCGCGGAAGGCTGCAATTGCCGTCGTGAATTAATCTCTGTAGAGCGGATATTCACTCAGCTGGAAGTGATGCTTCACGGGCCGAGAGATCGCTTTTCGATCAACTTGAATGCAGTCAAAGCCGCGACTTGCGGCAGGTGTTAAGTGTACGGAGCTACGCCGTGGCGAGCTCGAAAACTTCTTGCGAGCATCCCAGCGCGCCACTTTGAGGGCAGTTTCTCCAGGGACCGTAGTATATTTAAACAGCGAAATAAAGGATAGCTTTTTTTTTTCGATTTTACCTACTATTCTTTTTTCATGCTAAAATTCCACACTGTAAATATACCTCCTTTCCGTCATGATTTCGTACTGTTCAGTCCTTTCCCCAGAGCGCAATCGCTCTCGGGCACGAGACAACCGACAGTCACATTGGCCACTGTACGATAGGAGCTTACTGTTCAGACCAGCGTTCCAACATGACTATCCGCACGTCGATCGATTGCACCTAACCCCTCAAGTGGTATTAAACTTTTTAATGTAAAGCGGAATGTCAACCTGCGACACCCCACCCCGTCCGATCACGGCCCGACTAGAGCACTATATAGCTCCTACGGAGCAGAGTAGCGCAATCCTTTGATCCGCGTGTTTCGCCGACAACATGGCCGACAGAGCAGCGCGGCGCGAGTCACGTGGTACTCAGGGTTCCAGGAGGCGGCCCGCCCTATGGGAGAATACATGGAGATCGACGCAACACGGCTGATTAAAAAATAAACGGCGAGTTCACACTTTTCAAAACTAGTCTGTCATGAAGTTAGTAAAGCACTAAACACTTTATCAAAGTTTTAATAATATCGGATGCGTGTGCAAATTTTGAGAAGGCAATTTCCAAGGCAATGGCGTTTGAAGCAGACGATTCTTGCTCGCAGCGGAGATGGGCTTTTTGGGTTGGCTGGAGCGGGTCACGTGAACGCTGTGACGTCGCCGCGTCGTCTGCTGCATGATGCCGCTCGTGCAATTTTTAAAAAAAAATTACGTCCTTATTTGGAACACAACTCAGCGCAAATTATTCTAAAATGTCCCTTTATTATGTCAAAAACTATTGTCGTTCCGTACATCTCCACAATATTGAAGAAACAACGATTTTCTCACGTTCCCCATGCATTTCTGACCGGAGTTGGAACCTCCGGGCGTTCGCCGCTAGTCACCAAGAGATGGCGTTCAGGATTGCGCTACTCTGCTCCGAAGTAGAGCACTATATAGCTCCTACGGAGCAGAGTAGCGCAATCCTTTGATCCGCGTGTTTTGCCGACAACATGGCCGACAGAGCAGCTCGGCGCGAGTCACGTGGTACTCAGGGTTCCAGGAGGCGGCCCGCCCTATGGGAGAATACATGGAGATCGACGCAACACGGCTGATTAAAAAATAAACGGCGAGTTCAAACTTTTCAAAACTAGTCTGTCGTGAAGTTAGTAAAGCACTGAACACTTTATCAAAGTTTTAATAATATCAGATGCGTGTGCAAATTTTGAGAAGGCAATTTCCAAGGCAATGGCGTTTGAAGCAGACGATTCTTGCACGCAGCGGAGATGGGCTTTTTGGGTTGGCTGGAGCGGGTCACGTGAACGCTGTGACGTCGCCGCGTCGTCTGCTGCATGATGCCGCTCATGCAATTTTTAAAAACGAATTACGTCCTTATTTGGCACACAACTCAGCGCAAATTATTCTAAAATGTTCCTTTATTATGTCAAAAACTATTGTCGTTACGTACATCTCCACAATATTGAAGAAACAACGATTTTCTCACGTTCCCCATGCATTTCTGACCGGAGTTGGAACCTCCGGGCGTTCGCCGCTAGTCGCCGAGAGACGGCGTTCTAGATTAGGCTACTCTGCTCCGAAGGAGCTATATAGTGATCTAGGCCCGACCAGCGGCATCAATGTCCAACAGTTTACGTCATCTCATCTTGTTGTTACACCACTGATACGCGAACACACGGTCACATCGGCGATAATTCCAGTCTTCTGTTCACAACCCACAACACTGCCATCACGATGTTGCTGCTATGTTGCTGACACGCACAAATACAGAACCACGTTGAACGCCGGTCGCACTCGGCATCGGAAAACAGAACCGAACTCAGCAAGAAAGGCGCCCAGGCAGCCGGCAGCAAAACCTGCCTGTCTTGGACACAGTTCCTGCGATTTCCATAACGTCGAGAACGTCGACACAGTTCCGCGTGGTTTCGCTACTGTAGTTCCGCGTGAGCCCCGCAATTCGGAGACGGCCATCTTTCCCAGTGTACGTGGCGCTGCTGGCACTGCTCCGGAACTTCGCCGTTTCAAGCGGCTTCGTTTGCTCGTTTCATAACATTAGTGATAAAAACGTCAATGCAACCGAAATGCTCTGCACGTTTGGACTAGAAGACGGAATTACAGGCGGCCTTCGCTGCCGCTGAAGCTCAATCAACTCAACAGCATTTATTAAACAACGTGCGCGACCTGCTCGAAAACGAAACCGAAAGAAGTTGAGTCGGGAGGGCGAAAGCTTTCTTCAGTCTGCCTGGAGAAGGAGGAAAATGTCTCGTTCCTCCCTCCTTCTCGTGTCCGCTTGGGGGCGCGTCAGTAGAAGGGAGGAAGACGCGCCGTTGCTACTTTTTTCCTCCATTTTTTTTTAGAGTGTGGCACTGAAACTGAAATAAATAACCGCATCACAACAGCAACCACAGTAGCAACATTATATAAGCATCCGGCTTGGCATTCCTTGCCTTCGCGTGTTTCCGCTGTCGTGGAACGATACAATATTTTCGAGGATTCAAGCATTCACAACGTAAATAGCGCAGTTTACCCGAAAACAAGCCTTCAACGTCGCAGGGATTCATGTTTCAACGTGCCCCGAGAGCAGACGACGTGCGGCAATATCCACACTAGCAGTGTTTCGAACATCGGCCGTACGGTGGCGACTCAGTTCGATCTCGAGGCGAATATAGTAGGGGTGTCGCGAACTTTTGTCGAACCTGATTGTTGGGTCGAACTTTCGTGGTTCGACTGGGTCGACCCGGTTCGATGAACCTTGGAACTTTTAGCCAGATTCGACGGGTTCGACTTTGTGGACAGTGTGGCCAGACCTCAATACAAGCATGTCTAGATTTGGAGAATTTTTTTTTATGCAAAAGGTTATTTTAATTTTATGAACAGTTGCAATTAAAAGCAACTAATTCTAATCACTGAAGAAGTTAATAACTTAATTGTTTGTACTGTATTAACTGAAATAACCAATCAGTGCTGCCCTTAATTCATTCCTTAGCCTTCAGCATCCAATCCGAAGCCAACTGGCCAGCCTGTCGCGCATGCGCACACGAGTCGAACCTCAATACAAGGTTAGACGAACTTTCCACTAAAACTTCGAAAAAGTCGAACCTGGTAGAACTCGAACCTCGGCCGGTTCGCGACACTCCTAGAATATAGTGCTTTAGGCCCGACCACATAAGCGTCGAGGAGGCTTGCCATCAGCCGCTCGGCGCCGCCAAGGCAACGTGTCCGTGCGCGGTTGAGAGCTCGCCGCTCCTCGCCGCAGAAGGAGCCAATGGGATGTGGCGTAGATCGTGACGTTGCAGTGCCATGGCAATACGCAAGCCGCTTCGCCGCACGTCTTGGACGTTAAAAAGTGAAAGCCGTTTACAACGGTCACGTGACCTCACGGTTACGCCGACGGCAACGGCGACACCGACGCCGCTCAAGCCGGAAACGGGCGCCTAATGGCTCGTTCACATTTGCGAAATTCGCACCCGCCGCCGACTGGATTCGCTCGCCGAAAAAAGATCGGGCCGTTCAGATTTGTTGCCGCCTGCGGACAGTGCGGAGTGCGTGGCGCGAGCGTCTCGCAGTTTTCCGAACAGGCGAGATACTCCCAACCTCCTCCTTGCCCGTGCGCGTCTCGTCGTCATCATCTCCAGCTCGTCAGCGGAGATCTGACGTCAGCTAGCGCCACCTCCCCCGTGCGTTCTGATTGGCTTGCGGCGAGAGGAAACTTTTTTCCGGCGTTCAAAATTGGTCCCAGAGCGATCTTGCTCCCCGCCGGAAATTCGGCCTGCTTTCGTCGCCGGGCGTCAGAATTCTCGCGGATCCGACCGCCGGTTCGCAAGTGTGAACGAGGAAAAAGAGCTGCGCTCTAAAAGAAGTGTAGCGTTGTTTAATTTCCACTGCTTCACCATTTCTCCCAATGCCTTTCCCAACAGAGCGGTTCCTCGAAACTGTGCTACTGTTTCACTTTTTATATGACAATACGCAGACTACATAGATAAGGACGCTAAGAACAACCGGCGAGAAATTATAGGAGAGTAATTCGAAATTACAGGTGAGTTTCTCCGTGGCACTTGTTGCATGTCGCCTGCGCTGTGACAGATGTCGTGTTGATTTGGTGACAATATCGAAAGTAGCCTTCTTCTCTGGCGCGCCGCCGGGGCAGCAAAGCACCGATCTGTCCCTCAGTGTTTCGGTAGCTCCAACTCGACCGAACCCAAAACCTGCGCCTCCTCCCA
Organism: Ixodes persulcatus; assembly: GCA_013358835.2. NCBI lineage: Eukaryota > Metazoa > Arthropoda > Arachnida > Ixodida > Ixodidae > Ixodes > Ixodes persulcatus. The sequence continues at coordinate 4,421 of JABSTQ010001864.1, read as the reverse complement.
TTCAGAGCGCGGCGACGTCGCAAGGTCAACGAGCAGGCTAGAATGATCACCTTCACGGCCCGTTTGCTCGAAGCGCTAACCGCGGCTAAAGTTAGCCGCAGTACCTAGGAGAGGGATTTTGAAATCACATGACTGGCTCGTTAGGGATGCGGGGAAACATGGCGGTGCCCCGGGGAGTGAGCACCGCTCGCTTTAAAACTAATATGCCGTTGTAGCTGCAATATCGGGCAGGTTAGTTAGCAACGAATGGTGCAGGAGGCTTTTGCTTCGCCTTACCTCACTTAAATCGCAAAGCATGAGCAATGACCTCGCCGCATTTTTTAGATAATCTTTCGATTCTGGCCGTTCTTAAGCCTAATTGAACGCGATAATTGTCGGCATGGCAACGTCTTTGGAAAGTGGATTGCCTTGACTCAATCGGCCGGGCATTGATAGCACACAAAAGCAGACAGCGTCCCAATAGACCTTTTTTAAATTTCCCAAGCACCTTGGTGCATGCTACGATTGTAGTTACACGCGTTGCACGTGCTGGCGTCTGCAATAGTAATTGTTTTAAAGAAAAAAGTCTGAAACAAATTTTGCCTTGCACGCGCGTTCGTCAAAGCCTTATTATGATTATTTACTTCCAATCTTTTATAAGAGGAAGGCCAGCGTGCGCGAACCGTAGAATTACACTTCCAGCGTTCTCCTCGCTGCTTGGGTAATTTAGAAAAAAGTCTATTGGGACGCTGTCTGTTTTTGTGTGCTATCAATACCCGGTCGATGGAGTCAAGGCAATCCACTTTCCAAAGACAAAGACCGACAATCATCGCGGTCATTGAGGCTTAGGAATGGCCAGAATCGAAAGGCTATCCAAAAAATGCGGCGAGGTCATTGCTCGTGCTTTGCGATTTAGGTAAGGTAAGGCGAAGCGAAAGCCTCCTGCACCATTCGTTGCTGACTAACCTGCCCGATACACTCCTCGGGGCACCGCCATGTTTCCCCGCATCCCTACCGAGCCAGTCGCGTGATTTCAAAATCCCTCTCCTAGGTACTGCGGCTAACTTTAGCCGCGGTTAGCGTTTCGAGCATACGGGCCCTGGTCATCACGGACACCTATCATGTAGGCAGCGAGTGCGATTTCGATGCTGATATATGCGAAAGATGAGAGCCGAAACGGGAGAATCTAACGAAGAGCAGACGACGAAAGAGCAAAAACTCCGGCGGGAGGCGCGCGCGCGATCGCGAGAACCAGTGTTGTCCAGGAACTATAACGCCCACAACAACGAGGCCAATGACGCCTCCTAGCCAACGTTATTAGATTAGCTCAGTTACGGAACTGCTCATAGACGTTGCTTGCACGAACAGTACCCCCCTCACTAACCACGACTCGCCTCCCGTCGCTCTACGCGCCGGACGTCTGCTAGGGTAACTGCAGTGTATTCAATGGAATACGTGAGTTCCGAAACACAGCGTCTAGACGGCGTTCAAGGTCTGCTCTATAGAACACTAGTTATGAAACGATAATCGAGATGGCGCTTCAAACGACGGGAGTCGGACTGAAGGGAGGAAGGGAGTGATCCCCCCTTCCCCAGGAGTTCCACAACTGAGGTAATCTACAGTAACGTTGCTCCTAGCGCTGGGACGCCGGACGGCGGTGCCGCCCAGCGGCGCCAACCGGTGGCGTCGTTGTCGCTAGTGTGGTCATGCCTTTAGGCGCCCGTTTCCCTGTTTCGCGGCGTAGCCGTCGGCGTCGACGTTGCCGTCGGCGTAACCGCCTCGCTAAATTTACCCGGAAGTTGAATTGCTCATGTGGTCACGTGACGTAAATTTTCCCTCTAAATCTAGCGGAGAAACTGAATTTGTTAATGGGTGACACGATACGAAGTCATGTGACGTCATTTTCTCTGCTAAATTTAGCGGGGAAACTGAATTGGTGTCTAAGTCACGTGACGTCAATTTCCCTGCTAAATTTAGCGGGGAAACTTAAAGGGGTACGGAAACCAAATTCTGGAGCTCATTTCTTTGTTTCAACACGACGCAGGTAGCAGTAGAACCACAGAAACATAAATATTGCGCTAGAAAACGCAAGATAACATATTTTAAAGTGAATTAAACGATAATCAAAAACCACCTGGTAGTTGGTTATGAAGCTTCAATGGAATGTCGTGACGACAACATGCCTCTGAAAGCAGCGCCACAGCGGTATGTCCACTCACTGGTATAGATTCCCTAGGCCTGAACGCAATACCGAGGCGTCTTGGTGGAAAGAGCCAAAACGAAGTGAGCCACCGTGGTTTCAGCTCTCGCGCGACGCGCAAACGCGTGCGCATGGCTCGTTGACGCTTCGGTTGTTCCCAGGCTTGGTGCGCGTGTCTTTGTCGTGAAGAAGTTGACGATGCGGAAGGATCATACAAATACGGCTCCAAGCCGAATCGCTTTTCGCCCACCATAGCCACCAGCGATCAGTCGACTAGTGATGGGACGAATCTTTATCCGAACCGAGATTCGGAGCCGAATCTGAAGATTCGGAGGCGAATCTGAAGATTCGGAAGAGTAGCCGAATCTCAAGAGAATCGGAAAAGTTCGGAAAAATTCCGAGCGTTGCCATGGTTCCCAAATCACGTTTTTGTGTGTTTCAACTTTTTGTGATATTAAATTCACTAAATTCTACAAAGTGCACAAAATATTGTTGTAATATACTAATATAGTAATGAATGAAAAGTTCCGCTTTGTTTATAAGATTTCGGATGTTTGTCGAGAACGGTAACCAGACATCGCGGGAAAATTGGTTTTGGTTCCGGATTACGACCAAAATAGGCATGCTTGGTGCACGTGGAAATACAAGCGCATGTTTTCATCGCCCGGGCGGTTCGGCGACAGTCGGTTCTTGGGCAGGCGGGTTGAAGAGACTTTCTTGGGCACGAGGAACCTCCGGCGTTGTCGGCGGGGTCATGGCAGTGACCACCGCGGCTGCCCTTGCGGCGAAACACAAGCGCGATAAGTTCCTCGTGGATCTCGTCAGGCTTGGCGTGGCCGCCCCAGCCCGGCGGGATTCGGCGGACGTGCAGCCGGTGCAGCGGCGGGTCGACGGAGCGAGGTGATGTTTACGCGAAGATCACGTTCTCGTACTTCGGGGCTCCCGGAGACCGGAGACGCCGTCGACCGTGCTCGCCCGAGGTTCGCAGCAGTCCCCCCCCCCCGCAAGAGATCGATGCCGTACTAGCTGTTCGGCAGGTGCTGTTCGGCAGAAGGACATTTCGTGCCCATAATTACGGTGAAAATAGCACCAGTAGCACACCCCACACAAGTGAGAATGTTCGATTCGATTATCTTCAACGTGTGTCCACTGCGGTATTGTTATCGGAACACGGCAAACAATCTAAAACTCCTTGCGCCGTACTATCACAGTCTCCTGTACTGCATTTGTACCTTTCTAGTTAATTACATCTGAATTAGTTAGTGTTTGTTTCTGAACAATAAAGTTGCGTTGGACACCCCTGTGTTGTTTCTTTTTCATCAAATAAAGTTCACGTATACAACCCTTGCTACCGAGAACGGAGAAACGACAGTGCGACGTTTTTCTTCGCCGGTGCCGGTACGCGGTCGAAGTTGGAACTAGCGACACTTTTCATCGCTCTCGCGTCTTACGCAGCTCTGGAGAAGGAGACGAATCATTTCCTTGCCTGAATATATTTATTGCGCGCTGCGCCACATTATGAATAATGCACAGCATTTCGCTACATTTTTTTTTTACCGATCACCGCGAAACTGCGCAGAAACCGAGACCGTGCATTGGTTAGGCCTATGCCAACTACACCAATCAGCTCAGCTGGACCTGGGCGCGTTGAAGTAAACAAGACGAAATCTGGTTATATGCAATAACAGTACCTAAAAAAAAAAAAAACACAACTGACCGCATTCGCGAGGTTTACGACAAGGTTCACGCTGCCGTCTGCAACCAGCGACGAACCTGACGAATCTACGAATCTGTCCGAATCCGAATCTCCGGTGATTCGTCCCATCACTACTGTTGACGTCATCGTCTTTGCTAATGTCATCGTACCCACTGCCGCTGCCACCACTCTCGTCATGTTGACCCGCCATCGCACACTCAAGGCAGCTGAGGCAGCTCTGAGGGCTCTGACACCTCTGCGGCTCTGCCGGTTCCGCGATATCTACAGCCCTCGGGTAGTTCGACAAAGCGAGATTGTAACGCGTTGACGCCTCCAAGTGGCAAAACTCGTCACTACGGTACGCTTGGTCCTCCGAAGCATGATGACGTCAAGACGTCTGCCAGATTTCCCGAGATGCATCGCGCTCTTCGATGGCTGTTTTTGAAGCGCTCGCCGAAATCCCGGCATTTAGAACCAAAAATATAGCCATCTGCTCAAAATACGACCGTGCGATTATTCATTACAGGCTCAGCTGATCATATTGAA
>JABSTQ010001863.1:0-33457 GCA_013358835.2 Ixodes persulcatus | reverse complement strand
AGAGACTATTGGGAACAATCAAGAGAGTTCGCTATTGCCTGAGAATACCAACGAGCCTCTTTGCTTCTGCGGCTGAAGTAATGATCGGTGAGTGTGGGTCACCTTTTGACTTCTCTCAACAACACTTCAAGGTTGATTCGAAATTCGAAATTGTACATTGTGCCGTTTATCACATATTCAGCAAAGGCAAACAATATAATGTTTACTTGTTTGAACTATTATGCACAACCGGGAAGAAAACCGATTAATTGATTAATTAATCGATTAAAGGGTGGCGATTAATCGGGTTAAACTTTGTAATCGACGCCCAGCCCTATAAATCACATTGAAAAATATATCGATTTTAGAGTGCCATATTTAAAATATAACAACAAACTAAAAGCATTTTTCTCTCGACTGATATTTCATACGTATAGTCATCGATATACTAATTTGACATGGCACGTCACTGTTAAACTAATTCGTGTTTCTTTTTTTTTTTTTTTTGTATATCATAATACTTTATCTTGAATACTTTTTCAGTTTTTGTATCGCCTTGGTCAATCTCCTTCTTGGACCTGTTTTACCACTCAACGGAGAATAGACTACTTCAGCGTTTTCGGACACTTAGGTGTAATGTCTCCACAAATGGCTTGGCACGTTATACAATGTTTCTACTGTGTCTCTGTTTCTTTTTTGTTTTTAATTGATTGTGAAATTGTCTTGTGTTTTCATTGCACTATATGCAGTCGTATCATTTCTTCTTTTTTTCTGTTTATGTTTGAATCTGACGTTTTTTAATATTTCTTTTAATCTTGCATTATTTCCACACTTTAGCATGTTTGAGTCGACGCTGAGTGCTCCGCTCCTTAGCCTTCTGATGACTTGCGTAATCTTATCTACGTTACAATGTCTAGTTTTGTAAACTGTTGACAATGCTTTAGAATCTTTTGCGTTGTTCGTGCTGCTATGCTTCGAACTCTATGGGGGTCAGGGGCCCCGTCAAGCAGAAATGAACTTTGTCCCTACCTCCGTACCCGGCGATGCCGAAGAAAATTCCAAGAAAGAAGGGAATGTTTCGTTTTAAGTAGCCTAACGTGGAATTCACTTCAACAAGGATGTGTTCAATGCGGGTTTGTCAGGATGGGTTAGAAGTAATGTGCGCACCGATCTGTTTATAGAAATCGCAAAAAGCAAAGGAAGTTACCAAGGTAGTAGGTTTTGGTACAGCAGTAGAGCTAACATTCGTCGTGCACCGCTATGGGTGGACCGATATGTATGGCCGGCCGAGTCTTTTGTCTCCAAAGTAGGCGTCTTCCGCTCACTATTGGTCCAAATGCAGAATGCCTAGGCGCGGTTTCAGCGAGTCGCGTTTAATTTAATCGTGTTTGCATCTCTGTTTTGCAGCTGGAAAACGTTAGGTGCGGCGTTGGCGCGACCGGATGACGGTAATAGCCTCCAGTGTCTCCCTTTATGAAAATTAAACAAAGACTGATATCAAGTCCCCCCATTTTCGCGCACATGTGCGCCGATGCTCGCGACTCGTTTCCAATCTCGTTTTCCTCAGTAAATACAAAAAAGCATACAGGTGGTGCCCCCCCCCCCCCCCCCAAATTCGATTATTCGTTGACGTCCATAAAGAAGCATACAGTACCTTCATTAGCACTACGTGCATTGATCGTGCATGTTTGTGTGATGCAGTGACCATTGATTTTCTTTTTTCACAGCTGTAAGGTTGTAATTGTGGTGAAATTAGCCTGTGTAGGGCTCCAACCTAGGGGGGCGAAACATGATGCTCAGCGTTGGCGTGACCGAGTAAAGCTGCTGTCTCATAGAAACGATGTGTTCCTTCCTTATCTGACGGTCCTACCGCTAAACACAAACTCTCGGTAGACGAAGCATACATATATGAAGATGCTTGAAGCGTTAGATTATTCTCTCATCGTGTCTGCGCTGTCTTTTTGTATGATGTGTGCATCGACCCCACATCCTCTTAGGCGCCTGCATCCCCTTCAAGCTAACCGTGTCTTTTAGCGTATATGGGTCCACGTTCACACGACGCGTATCAACCACAGAAGCGCCCTCTCGTCCACGCAGTGCACATGGGTAGGTGCATGAGCCTCGTAATGTGTATCACGTACATATGCATCAGGCACGCTAATCGAACCTGACCGACGTCATCGGACAGGTTCGTGGCCCAACGCTCCCGCTAGAGTCGAGGGACATTCTCCAGGACAGGTCGGCTCGGAACGAAATCGGTCGGCCTTGTCTAAGTCAGTCTCGAGAAAAACCAAAAACAATGCCATGATTGGGGAGAACGCCCCAGCCTTGACACGAAACTTTTTTCTCGAGGTTCCGTCGTATAAGAGCGATTGATAGTTGGCGTCGAGCAATTCATCTCTTGCTCCCGCTGGCCGAAAGGTCCGGGCGTTCGGAGTGGCAGCAGGCACTCTCATCCGCTCTTCCTCATCGACGCTGGAATCGCGCGGATGAGCGGGCGTTCTGCCCAGGGTGCCACCGAGACAGCGAGGCAATGATTTCCTGATTCCCTCTAAGCGTTCCTCGATCGACGGCGCGCCGCTGACCCTGATAGCGTTGCCTCGTCTGTGTCGATGACAGCCATCGTCCTTATTCAAAGAACCAGATCAGTACGTAAGACAAACCGCAAAGAGATGCGACTGCACCTAGCTGGCTCCAAGTTCTTTCGCCAGTGTCTATTTTATTTTTTATTTATGTTTGGAAAAATTTTCTACCGGAGCTCAATGCGTGTCAGAAAAGGGATACCTTTTCTGACACAGTCAAAAGTCAGTTAAGAGTCAAAAGCTAACTAATAGCTTTTGACTCTTAACGTCCTCATGTTGACAAGAAAAAAGAAAACACAAACCATCGATCATTGTTTATCCCTTCGACAAGGTGTTCTATCAACGGCTCCAAACAATCTAAATTAAAAAAAAGCCCTAATTAAATAAGTAATTCATTCGGGACAATGCTGTCTACCGTGGCGGACGTCAAAATACGTATCAGAAGTGATCATTTGCATTCAAAATTTCTAAAAGCCGCAAATTAAAATGAATTTCTCAATTTAAATGTGCGATATCTGGCGCATCTCTGTCAAACATTTGTTTGGTTGCCCGTCGAACAAATTTGGAATAGTCGATGCTAGAAATAGAAGAACTAACTCTGGTAACGAAGGCGTCGCAAGAGCCACGCATGCCGACTAGTATGAACAGTCCTGATGTAAATCCACAGCACTGCGATGGCTGCGACATCCTATCCGACCCTAATGTATCCCTTATGCTAGAACTCGTGCAGGTGAGAACGAAGCCTCTTGGCCTCACATGCACGCACCTCACTGTTCTCCCGGCAACGACCGCGAGCTGCCAGTGGCGTAGCCAGGGGAGGGTCTTTCGGGGCTTAGTGGATTCGACGACACAGCGCACAAGAAACGGAAAGTAGAAGGTTGTGCACAACACAAGCGCTTACTTTGTCACACCCTTCTACTTTGTCTTCGTTTCTTGTGCGCTGTGTCGAATCCACTAAGCACGAACCAACTAGCCCGCACCGCCACCCAAATTCAGCTTTTGGGGCTTCAGCACTCCCCATCCCCCCGCTGAAATCCGACCTATACCCTATGATATACACACCGATTCCCCTTCCCTACTCCCCCGACCCCTTCGCCCAACCCCCGCGCCTCAAGTCATGGGCATCCCAGCCACATCAGCACCCACCCCCTCCCCCCCCCCCCCACCCCCCCATAAAAAAAAAAAAAAATTGACCGCATCTCCACGTGGTGAATGGTGTTGATTGGGGCGAAGCTCTGGTGGTGCTTGTCAGCGTAGACGCTGAGCCGCAGCATGCCGAGCCTTTCGTTCGTTTTCATTCATGTCAGAAAGAGAATGTGTTGTATGGAAGGTGGTTATATACGGATTGGAGCATTTGACCGTAGCGCCCTCTCCTGTATAGACGTTGAACGGTTACATGCAACGTTTCATCCACGACATCCCCAGCTGTTGAGTTACTACCACATCTCAGAGCCCCCTACTCGTCCCGCAGTCGTGGTCGAGTGGTTAAGGCGATGGGCTACAAAACCATTGGGGTCTCCCCGCCCAGGTTCAAATCCTGTCGACTGCGCAAAAAAAAAAACAAATTCCATCTTTTTTTTCATCTTTTTTTTTTCTTTTCATTTTTTTTTTTCATCTTTTTTCTTTTTGCCCTACACGAGCACGTGAGCTCACGAGCAGGAGCACGAGCACTGGACGCCAGACAGATGGACGGACGGACATGGCTAGCCTCTAAGGAGCTTCGCCCTAAAATCCAGGCTACGGCACTGCGACTTGCTGCTTGCGATGTTTTCTGCTCTTCGATCTGACGAGCCCGACGTTTCCTCGCTGCTGGCCCAAGTCTAGCTATGCGCTCCGCTTCTTCTGCCCATACGGGATTTTCCGTCGAGGAGCCATCGCCCCGCTCGGAAACCTGCGCACTCGTTTATTTCATACCCACTCTTTAACGGACGCGGGGTGAAAGTCAGGTAGTGGGATGCTACGCCATAGAGTTAATATAATGGACGCTAGAGGTTCAGCTGGCGCTAGTGTTCCGTTGCAAATGGAAGCAGACAGCAACCAGTCAAAAATTAACTCGGTTATGTGTTTTTTTTTGTTTTTTTTTTTTTGGGGGGGGGGGGGGACGCGGGTGCTTTTGTCCTCTGCGTTTGATTATAATATAAAATATTACGAATAATTTTAATGTACTAAACAGATTGGAACATTTCTCAATGAAGTCAATAAAGCTATTGATACATTCGTGTTTTTTTTTCAAATTTGTGGCATTAAACAGAGTGCTAAGATACCTTCATGCATGCATTTATGTGCACTGTCGGACACTGATAGCGCGAACACGACGTCGGCGCTTTTCTCCAGGGGGAATTTGCGTGGCAAACGAATGAAGGACATCTCCACAACAAAGAGATAGCAAGAACTACGCGGCAACACTGGTTCAGTAAGCCCCTGTGCATGTAGGCGATCAAAATAAGGCAAAGGCCAAGTAATTATGGTCCTATTTTCATTTTGTTTCCAATTTGCATTTTGCTGATAGCGCATCGTCCAGTTACTTCTCTGTTGGCGTGACATCGAAGCCAACCCTGGACCTCTTCCTGTGAGTGAGGCTATAAACTCGACGAAATACTCGCCGAACTGAATACCGCTGTCTCCGACGATGCAAAGCACCAGAATGAGGCCTCATGTAAATTAAACGAGCTTACGTCGGGAATTGGTGACCTGACTAACAGGGTTTCAAGGCAGAAAAAATTAAGTTTTTACCACCAACAAGCGGCCACGTGGCCTGGTACCCATCTTATGTCGTCAACGTTAATCATATTCACGCGCTGGGGTCGGCAAAGTATAAAACGCGTGCTGAGCTCCAGGCATTGTCAGAGTTCGGCTATTCTTATCACCGCAGTGGTTGGACGCGAGGCCACCACCCGAGTGTCCGCCGAGGCATTGATTGTTACGAGCCGAAGTCGAGTGCTCACGCAGTTTTCGTGTCCAATCCATGAGCCGCGCTCGACTGTCGTCAGGCGGGTGGTTTCGATCCCACAATTATGTCATCCAGCTTTGCGAAGGCAAGACTGGAAGAACTAGACCCCTTTTATCTTCGCAATTCCACCGCGACAAAGAAGCTTCTGAATCAGTGGTGGTCTGTGCGAGTATACTTGGGCCAGAGTCCAGACTAGTACTAGTACGCCTTCGCAAAGTCATGAACATCCCAACCCGATATCGTTTCCTGACCAATTTAACCTACAACATGCTGCCCGTTGACTAAACTCTTGAAACCCTTTGGCTATCCATTGGGAGTTTACCTTTTCAAAGTGTGGTAGTTTGATCTTTTTCTTTTTTTCTTTTTTTTTTTTTATCGAGCGCCTGATTCAACTAGTGAATTTGTAAACAGGTTAACCAATGTTCTCGGATTTATCCAGTGCAAGTACCTTCGTTCATTGGTGATTTTGGCGTCGATTTTAATTACCCTGGTATTCTTGATTTGCGTAGTACTTGTCTACAAAAAAAAAAAAAAAACTCAAGCTTCATAAATATGTTGAACTTTTTTTTTCAATTGGCTGGATAGAAGCGCCGATGGACAGGTACGAAGAGAAGGTAGCGACAACACGGAGGACACTTGCAACTGAAATTTTATTAGAAAACACACTGACTTAAATACTTAAACGGGACCACGGACAGCTCACTGATACACTTATCGGCGCCCCTTCCTTTGATGACAAACGATTCGCGATAATTGTATTTAATTGTATTATAATCAAAAAAGAATTTTTCTAGTTTTTTTTTTTTGTTTTTTTTTTTTGCGCTGAGCCGTCCCGGGTAAAGTCCCTCTATACTTCTTTTTACAAGTAACGACAACCAATACAAATGACAAAGCACATTCCGCTGGAACAAAACGGCGGCATTCAGTTCAAACCTCCGCTGTGCGCCGCCATTATCTTTCTAAAGGCTGCACCGTCACGCAGTCGGCGCTTCAAAGAATGTCGCTACTTGTAGGAACCTCTTATCTAGAGACTTTAGTCCCAGGATGGTTATTAAATTAAAGAGCTGGTAAACGAACCCACTCTAAGGAATGCTGTTCTTGAACTTGGTTGTTGCTCTCACCCCAATATCACGTCTGAACGTGTGCTTGATCGACGCGCGTTAAGGCTTCCTACATTCCGAGGAAGGTTGCTCTCCCCTGGAGAATCTCAAAATATCAGCAGGATCACAAATGAGTCGGGCCAGTGTTCTGGGTAGCGGGGCTCGCACCGAACATGTCCCAAAAGACGGTCGCGCTGTTCACATTATCCGTTGACTGACACGTAATCCGGAGACCAGATCGTTTTTTCTCCTAGCGAACATTTTCAGCTCATAACAGATCGCGTACATCATAAGGCGAGCGAGTCATGAGCCATATGTCACTCGACTCGAAGGTGTCCTCGGATGAAACGTTCATCGCACTCTAATTGTATTTCTTGTTCAATCTTTAAACTTAAATAACAACTGCGAGCTAGACAGGTTTTGTGTCAAGAGAGCGAAGTCAGCAAAGTGAACACGGAGACTCCTATCCTTCAGACGGGATGCTGTGGCACTGATATTTGCACGCGACAAACGGGTATATGCAAATAATATTTACGCGATGTATGCTAGTGACTGTGCCGGAGGAAATGGCGTGCCAGAACGTCATGTATTTACAACTTTGGATTAATATTCTTGATATTTAATTTTCTAGAGTGTCATTATGAAAATGTAAGTATCTTAATCCTAGGGATGAGAATGTGCAGCGTGGTTCGAGCTTTGCTGGATATTTTGGGTGTTAAGTGCCCCACGAATGCGTCACGAAAACTGTTTGACAAGGCCACAGGTTTAAGGAGTGTGTATGTAGTGCACGTTAAATGTTTAGAAAGATGTTAATGTAAACGCAGAGACAATTCTTTCGTACCAGAAGAAATATCTCATTGAGGAGACAAAGACACGCCTTGCTGCCGCGAGTACCGAGCATTGGCAGTGCATTCATACTTAGATAAGATGAATCAGGCAGATCGGTTTTCAATAAATTCTGCAGTATTAGCAAGTTAGATTTGGTGAGAAGTAACATTCAATAGTAATGTTGTGTGTATGTTTCTATAGCCAGAAGTCAGCCGTAATGGTCATTCTGATGTCTCAGTTGTAGATGAGAAATTTAGCCAGTGCAGTACACCCGCTAGCCTTGGGTCTTTAACGTGCACCACGCAGTAGTGATACACGACCGCACGCCGGTACTATGCTCGTCCAGATCAGGATCCCTGGGTTCTGCAGCGCGACGTTCACTCCACGTGCTGAGAGCTCGTGTACTCTGGCACACTCGGCCACCGATCCCCCCGAGTCACAGTCGTCAATAACTGTTCTTGAGGGCCAGCATTGGTGTGAACTTCGTACTGAATGAATCGGAAGCATGCAACCCGCGTGAGCCGTTGTTCATCGCAGTCTAGCCCGCCATCGCAGCTGGTGCTCTCCGATTTGTTGATTTCTGAGACGGCCAGACCTTCCCTGATGCAGTGAAAAGGTCTAGAAGCCGCCTCGTTTGAAGTTGGTTAACGGTGACAGATGCCTCGCTATATACGCCAAGTTTTCCTTTTTTTTAAATTTCGTATTAGCTATTTGCTATTGCGGTGTCAACAATAAGCTCCTTCGACTCGCACTGCTGACCGACATGTTCTCGGTGAAGCGGACTGTTGGCTCGTATTCACGCATCAGCGCCTAATGGGGTTGTCTTTAGCGTTCCGTCGAACCTCGTGTCATCGGTCGCCGAAGTTTAGGGCCGTAGTTTAAGTAAGAACTATTTGAGACGACGCACGAGTAGCTATATATCTTATTGGCAAGAAGATACAACTATAGGGGGCGCTACGTCTAGCTTGTTTTTTTTTTTTTTTCAGTGTTCCGCGTTTACCAACACGAGGAATGTGCGCTGGGTTCTTTACTTCATCATTACGAACGGGTAGCAGCGCGCAAAAAATACGCAGAAAAAGGGACGAATGGACCGGACCATCGCCGATCAAACGGCGCTCTCCTGTCCATACTTCCCTTTGTATCTTTTGCGCCCTGCTACCAGTTTGTAGTGATGCAGCAACTCGCCTGCACCGCTCCACTGATTCTTTACTTTATCTTTCTCGATTGAGCACGGGGCAAAGACGTTTGTTGCGTCCGCGTTCGGCTTCACTGATTGAACCCCAGACGAACGATAACGCAGCGTTCGACTACGTGGGTCTGTGTCAAAGCACGAAGAAGCAACCTATGTTGTTGTTGTCCCCATCGGCGTAGTTTTCGATTTAGACAGTAAGGGCGTGACCGTTGGATCTCCTTCCCAATAGCGACTAAAACACATTATTGATAAGACCGCCATTAATAAAATGTTTTCGCGGCACTGTACACGCGCAGCCCTGTCGATAGGATCGCTTTTTATCGTGTCTGTACCCGCACTCGGAACAGCTCGCCAGGGGCCTTTTTCTTTTAACACGCTGCTCTCGTACTAAGGAGTCTGTGAATGCTGCCTTTATACGATACCTCGAGAAACGGCACCACATGATGCCAGAATTCGCAAAAAGAGCGGAATTACTTTTTTATTGAATTGTTTGCTTCGCGTCGAATTACTTGTCGTTATTCACTCTGTACGAAGAATCGAGTAATTATGTTGAATGTGTTTTCTTTTATTCACTGTAGCGTTGATATTAGAAGAGTAATTATTGCATTTTTAATCTATTTATTTATTTAAGGACTCGCCGGCCCCCTGTACCGGGGCCGAGGCAACATTCGAGTACTGGTAGTACCACAAAAACGAAACATCGTGAGTTGAACAGGTTCGTAAGTACGCAGTAACATAATGTAGTACATCCAAATGAACAAAACATTATGAATTGAACAGCGTGGTAAGTCATCAATAGCATTAGATAACATACGTGTAACGTGAACATAAAAGTTAATGGGTAGAATACACGAGCGCTTTGTGGCCAAGTAAGATGAATACTTGTTATTACGTTTCGTAGGTTTGCCCGGCCCCAAAGCAGTCTTTGTTTTTGTGAGCTAGAACGCTTTTTTGTATTTTTCTCGAATAAAATCAACATTATCGTTATTGTTATTATTCTCTTACACTATCTAAGCCGTCCAGGAAAAGTTTATTGGTGTGCACATTTGTGGCAGTGCAAGAACACACGCTTGGTTATTCTGAATCGGTGTGTAGATTTGTCTGGCGCTCCCACATCGCGACAAATTCTACTAGCAGGAGCTCCAACGCGAGAGTCTCACATGCTGTGGGGTAAAAGAGCTGCTATGTCCGCATCGAAACGTTTATTAGTATTGTTTACCATAGTGGGTGGTGCACTCTTGCCTAAACAACGAGTTTTACAGTGTCAAACACCATACGCTTTACTAATCTAAAATTCCTTAACGAAAAAAGTTTAGAAATGGTAAGCTAAGCCATGAGATCACAAGAAAAAAAATGCAGTTTGAGAACGTTATGGCAGGCCGAACGAGTCTGTTTAGCCTATCATAAAGCGGAGGTGTGTTCATGATACAAAAACATTAGTTGGTTTGCAGTTCAAGGCATCCTTCATAAACATGCCAAGTATTAAAACCGCCCGATAGAAACTCCGCTAGTCGCTAAACCAATTTGTTTCTCGCACAGAAACAAAAATCACCAAAAATGGAATCAGAAATATAGCCGGCTCGCCCGGCCTCGTCTGCTAAAAATGCTGCCTCTCAATGTTCCTCGATATCCTCGAAATAGCTATGATCACACCGGAATCGCACCAGCATTACTTCAAATTTCTTTCCAAGCGTTCTTTTTTTTTCTTCTTTTTTTACTGAAAGCGTGTTTTTGTTGTGTTGCAGGGGCGCTGGAGGACCCAGCAGCAGGACGTCCACTCTCACGGCGGCCACAGGAAGGAGCCCGGCGCAGCTCCCCGGAAGCCCTCGGCCCACCTGGACCCGAAGCCGGTGGACGACGACGACGGCGACGACGAGGAGTCGCGCGGCGAGCCTTCCCAGCCATCCACGTCGCGTGACCACCAAGGCCGGGACGGCGTGCACCGCGACGAGGGCGACTTCACGGACGGCCTCACGGTCACCATGGTAGCCGTGATCGTGGCCGTCACGGCGCCGCTGGCCATCGCCTTCCTTCTCCTCATCGTCCTGGTCATCTACAGGAGGAAGTACCCGGTCCGTATGGGCTTCGGCCGCAAGTTCTCCACCTTCGAGAACCCCATGTACGTGAAGAAGGACGCCCAAGACCCCAGGGAACTGGCTAGGCTTTCCGCGGCTGACAAAGACCGCTTCTGAGCCACGCGGGGGCCCGAGGCGATGCTCCGCCCCGGGGACTGGAAAGCCCGGCTGTGGCCCACTCGAGGACGTGTCCCTGGAAGCACCGACGGTCGTGCCTGTTTTGCGGAACGTTGCAAATGTGCTCGTACACTCGTTGGGGTCCAAAGAAGATGACGTGGTCTTCGATTCGCAGATGTCATGGATGTCCCTGCGAGGCGACGAAAAGACGGATGCTAGATCTACTTCAACGTCTTTTTGTTTCGGATAACTTCCAAACTTCTGGGTGATTCTTGGTGTTCCCGATGAAAATCAGCTGTCCAGATATGCCACAGCGCTCATCTACTTATCGGCGAGGTTATGTCTAAAGCCCCCAAAATGGCTTTTGCGATATCATCCAGTTCTAAGCAATCTGGAGCTCCGTCGCTCCAAGCAGCTTAATTTTGAGACATTTACACTTTTTTTTTTTTAATTGTGCAGCAGTCCGAGGACGCGAACTCGGACTGAGCTACGTCTGAAGTATTCGCCCATTTACAGTTTTTCTCGCAGCGTCACTTTGACGCAACGAGGCATACTCGATAGCTTGCGTGTTGGATGCCCTCTTGGCGCCGGCGTTTTATGGCCAGCCGATGCCTCTTGTATGAAACCGTTTGTTGGCATTGCCATTTGCCACAGAAATCCGGTCGTTGCCAAAGGTCGAGCCTGTTTTTTGTTCTTTTGTTTTGTAGCGGTCTTTACGAATTTTCGTTGAAACCCCGTTATGAAAGTTGCTCCGATATTGGTGCGTTTTATATATTTAAAGCGGAGCGTCTTTTTGTCGCGAGGTACGCCTCCATCCCCCGCATAATATGTTTCTTTTAGCGGCGTTTTTAACGTGTCACACGCAGCTGTTACTTTAAAAGAATCTCTTTGCGAGGTGATTGTTTATTGGTTCTTTATTTGTTTTATGTTGGCCAGTTTACACGTTGATGTGTTTCTTACCCTTTCTGCGTGTGTATAAACCTGAAATATACGTGTTGTCTAGTCCTCCCGGCTCCTGTCGTTCTGCTCGACGGAGCGTGCTGCTTCGGGTCCCGACGAGCATTGTTGCTGTCCGGAGCCGGCTTCTCGTCTCTTGCCTGCTCGCCGCTTTTTTACGGGCGAACAAGAGAGGCGGCCCACGCGCCGGAGGCCGAAAGTGCGCTCTTCGGAGATCCTGGACCGAACTGGGGCTGAACGGAAACGCTCGGCGGCCCCTCCTCCTCGCTGAGGTCGCGCGTACAAGCGTCTTCGTGGCGTGGGCTATGAGGCCCGTGCTACAGTACGGCAGGGAACCCAAAGGTAAGGTTATCGAGAGCCAGTTGGCGTGCACACCTGCTTTGGCATATCCGCTGTTCTTCACGGGTCACCTGGTGTCTCGCAGGGGTGGAAGCTTTGTGCGCCAATCCACTTTCGCTTCGCCATCCTGCTCCCAAGCGTAAATGTTGCGCCAAAACTAACCCAAAAAGATTTTTTTTAATATTGTCCCATGGAGCGAGCTGACGTCATCGGTTTGAAGTGCGAAAACGGCACCTAGTTTTCGCGATCCCAAAGGAGCGAAGTAAAGCTGATGGATTTCGCCTTCGGTTCCATTGGCTGGCGCGCGTCGACGGGGCTCCCATTGGCCGCTGCGCTCGTCAGTTTCCACGACCGCTCACCCCATGGCGCTGCGTGTCCATCAGCGCGCCGTTAACACGAAGCGGCCAAGGTCACCGTGCCCAGGAGAGCACGCGCGCTGACCAGTGACGAAAAGTACGCAGCAGACGAAAAAGGGAGCGGACAAGCGGCTTCATGCATTCGCATTCACAACTCATATTTGCTTAAGTGTACCTCGAGCTTTGTTTTTTTTTAAGGTTATTAAGGCAGTTTACTTTCGTTCGATGAAAACAGGCGCCAAGTGCCTATTTTCACCTAACGGGAATGGTCATGATTTATTTCGGACCAACTAAATAGTGTTCCGCTTCGTTTCGTGATACGTTGATGAGCCGTCAAGCTGTAGTCAAGCGCCAGCAGCACGAGGGAGAACCGCGCGAGTTGGTCGTCCCTTTCGAACGCGAGGAAAAGTAAGTGCTTTTATTGTTGTTCAGAAATATAGCGTATCTGGACGAATACAAAATAAAAGTGGGTTTATTTCCTTTCCCGTACCAATGCCTTGGAAGCACTTGCTTGTGCGCGTTGCTTTGTGCCGCCAGTGCCACAACTCAGCTAACAACGGCGTATGGGTGTCTGATCTACGAAAACAGGACATGCATAGGTGGCTTTGTCAGTACTAAAACATCAATTAATCTTACTTTTTTTTTTTTTTGCTTAGTGGCACTGAGCATGGCCGCGTGTATTCGAAATATCGCACGTATTAAATCGCGCTATTTCTTGATACTTTACGGTATAAAAACATACCTTGGAGGCCGCTGGAATTTGTTCACCTATCATCTAATCTCTGGGGAAAGCGATAACTACTCTCGAAAATAAAACATCCATTTGACTTTTTCCTGTTTTTTTCGTGCTTAGGGTGTTTGTTTTTGCTGAAACCGCTTCCGCGCTCCTCATTCGTGTGGTAAACGTAACAATAAAAGCGATAATTGGTTGCCTCATCTGTCAACTTTCTGTAAACAAATCTGTAAACATCTGTAACATGTACGTGGCGAATACACGTACTGGTACACAGCAAACCGGCGGGAGGACAAGGAGAACAGTGGAATGTCCTGCTGAGCAACGCAAACTCTAAACCATTCATTGTGCTAGAACGCATCCATGCAGTTGTCTTGTGGGGAAAACTTTCCGTTTTATGGTCTTGCTAATTTTGTCAGACACTTTCTTTTATCAAACTCCT
The DNA here is from genome assembly GCA_013358835.2 of Ixodes persulcatus. Taxonomy (NCBI): domain Eukaryota; kingdom Metazoa; phylum Arthropoda; class Arachnida; order Ixodida; family Ixodidae; genus Ixodes; species Ixodes persulcatus. The sequence goes on along the minus strand of JABSTQ010001863.1, from coordinate 19,807 downwards.
AAACAAGTTTTTTTTTTTTTTTCAATTCTATCTATTCATGCTTGTTTTAGAAAGGGCTTAAGCGCATATCTTTGAGAAGGCATGATATCACGGTTTTCAATATTTTGCGTTTGTACTTTGATCAGATAGAGTATATTTTGCTAAAGAGGGACTTGGGACGTTTGTATTTCCTAGTAATTAAAACTGTAGTCAGTAAGTATTAGGCTTTATTACATACCATTCTATTGAATCTTGCAATGATTTTTTCATCTTATGGAACTTGTCATTTTGGGTTGTTAAGTAAGCACAACGTTTTGAATTGTGCTTCTTTCGTTGACTATGACTTTTATTGGGAATCTATAAGAGCACTCTAAAAAAAAAGGGTATCACCTTACACCCTTTTGTCCCATATAATACACCCCAAAACTTCAGTTCGACATACAGCGCCCTATAGTCGAACAGACGGCCCCAACTTTTACGAGGGGCTTGATAACGGTGAAATATAACATATTAAACACCTAAAGTACGTATCAAAGGCTGTAAGAAAAAGACACTGAGGTATCGCAGTAGGGCCAAGAAAATTCCGATTATTTTTTTGTTTTTTTTTTTTCAGTCAGTAACGCCTACATCAGCTATTTTAATAAGTTGTACCACACAGCTATCAAGCCTCTCGTGAAAGTTGGTACCGTCAAATCGACGTCAGTGTGCTGTACGTCGAACTGAGGGTGCCTTATAACTTATAAGGGACAGAAGGTGTAAAAATACAGCTTTTCTTTTTTTTTTTCTAGAATGACGAACGAACTTGCTGGGCTGTTCTTAATAGCTGCCATTCAGAGAAATGGAAATTATGCTGTTTGCTTTTTTATGCTATGGGCTGGATTATATTTAAGAAAATGGTATGTTTGGAAATGGTTCTGCAACGTTACATGCAGATGCTTTTTCGTTGTGATATTTTTGTATTTAGGAAAACACCTCCGCGCTTATAGTCCCAAGTCTGACATGGGTGCTCCTAGATTTACTTATGCCTCTACGAAACTCGACCTTGGGGACTCCTGAGCTGATCCAAAGCAGAGCTTTTACAGCTCCAAAGGGGCATCTTTGCTGTTTCTAGACCTGCAAAAAAAGGCTGAAGTTTGATTCCACCCCCGGTCTTGTAATCAATCAATCAATTAATCAATCAGTCTTTATTTTGGCCTTATAGCCAACGGTGCCCCATACAAAAAGCTGCCAAAGGCAGTTTGACGAGGTCTGGGGCCCGTTTGCAGATCGGTAGCAGGTCTAATTAAAAAAAAAAAAACACGCTTAAAATATTTACCCAACTACCAAAATCAAAATACCAATATTTACCAAAAATACCAAGGTCGCACACCAAGCGCAGAAACCAGAAAAATATACACACAGCTTCTGTTCATAATATTCTACAAAATACACCTTCTGAAAGAGAAATACGGTTAACAAGAAGCAATATAACAACAACAACAAAAAAGCGTGCACAGCCATTTTCCGCATTATACAGCATCGCAACCTCTTTAACAAGAATAGACATACCATACAATAAAACGCTTTCACATATATTTAAACAATGTCCGACAGGACTATAAGAAGTGCATCAATAATAATTTCCTTCCCACGTTATATATATCAATATTGTTGGTAAGTAAATGGTTAAGTAATGAAGGTAGACGATAAGTGATTGACTAATAAGTATAATTAGTACGAGCTCGAGGTATGATTCATCTTTCCGAGAGGCGTGTGTTGATGCGATGAGGATGTTCGGAGAGGTTCACAATTTCATATAAAAACAAAATATGGTCAGAAGTTGAAAAGCGGAAACTATGCAGCTGTCTATAGTCCTACATCTTTTCAATTGTAATTTATATTGGGCAAATAGGGGCTTTGTATAAGCCATATAGTGTTCATTGGCAATGTAACGGAGCATTTTCTTTTGAAGTAACGCAAGCTTTTTAATGTTTATTCGAGTAGTCTTCCCCCAAATAAGATGACAGTAATTGATGTAGGACTGAAATAGTGAATAGTAAATTCGTAGTTTAACATTAACTGGAAAAACAGAGCGACAGTGTGACATGATTCCAACAACTTTGGACAGCTTCTTGACGAGATAATCGACATGGTCATTCCACGAAAGATGCTCAGAAAAACTTATTCCGAGCGTTTCATGACTTTTTACTAATTCAATTGGTGTAGAACCAATCGTAATATTGTTGTCAATCGCTACAGCCTTGTTTTTCGGTCGAAAAACAGTTGCCTTAGTTTTCTGGATGTTGATCTTAAGGCCATTGTTGTTGGACCATATAAAAAATGGCTAAGGACATTATTTGCATCGGCTATTAATTTTTCAACATTCGTTTCAGCAAGAAATATGCTTGTGTCGTCAGCATATATTATATATTTTATTTGTTTATTGATGTTGACGATGTCATTAATATATAAAATGACATAGGCCCAAGAATACTGCCCCTGGGGGACACCACATCGTACTTTAAGAAAAGGTGATCTATGAGCATCGACCACAACACATTGGGCACGTTGCTCAAGATAAGAGCGCAAAATGGATAGGGGTAAGCCACGGACACCGTAGCAGTATAGTTTATTTGATATAATTTTGTGGTTGATGAAATCAAATGCCTTACTAAAATCTATGAATATGCCTAGGGTAAATAATCGATTTTCTATATTTTTCAAAATAATTTATTTTTGTTGAAGTAATGCAGATTCAGTAGACTTTCTTTTACGGAAACCAAATTGACAATCCGTTAACACAGAATGCTTAATAAAGAAAGAGTTTAGGCGTTTTAAAATAATCGTTTCAAGCCCTTTGCAAAATATTGGAAGTATGAGATACGTCTGTAATTCGTTAGGAGATTTCTGTCTCCCCCTTTAAATATAACAGACTTTAGCTAATTTCATTTTACGGGGAAATGTTCCTGATGACAAGGCAAGGTTAAAAATGTGCACCAAGCAAGGTGTGGTGTTATTAAGAACAAATTTCACAGGCCTAACTTGCAAGTCATCTCGCAGCTTCTACTGTTGCTGAGACCCGCAAACGCGTTATGTACTTCGTGTTCATCAGTCGACGTTAGAAAACGTGTCTCGTGTACTGTGTGTTCAATAAAGTTTGAAGCATTGACATTATGTGGTGGCGGATTTAAATTTACAAAAGCAGTGTTAAAGTGTTCTCCTAACAACGTTCCCGATATATTTTTGCCATTGATTGAAAGTTCGCCTACATCATTACGCTGTCCGCTGCGGCGTAAAACTTCATTTATAGATTTCCAAACTATTTCTGGGCGTTTTCTAGAATTTCTATTAAAGAGCTGCGTATAATACTCTTGCTTAGCCTTTCGTAACTCAGATGTCAGGCGGTTCCGAAATTGCTCGAAAATGATCAGTTTATCGGGATTTCTCGTCGATAAAAAGGACCTGTACAAACGGTTCCTCTTTTTTAGCTTTCTAAGGTGCAGAGGTGAGATCCAGGGCTTCGAATATTTTAGCCACTGTTTTTGTTTCCCAGGGAAAATTCGAGCTATAAATTCGGCTGAAGACGTCAATAAGTGCGTTGTACGCCTCTTCTACGCATGTTTTAGAATAAACTGGGTCCCAGTCAGAGCGGGAGATCTCTGTCCTAAACCTTTCGAAATTACGCTCGGATATGTTCTGAAAGACATATGTAACTCTATTTGAGCTTTTTACGGAAGTGCTATAAGCACAGGTTCTGAATATGGGAATGTGGTCACTAATGTCACTAGCGATTGTACTAGCGTTATGTACACTTTCACAAATATTTTTAATAAAAAGATCGAGGGCGCTTGAGGAGGAAATATTTTTTCTAAGTGGGAGACTGGATAACATTCATGAAACCATTTGAGCTTATAATGTTATTCAATTGTGACGAAAGAGTCGAATTTTGCAAAGTATTTACATTGAAATCCCCTCCTAGAAAAAGGGTTAACTTATTTCCCGATATAAAGTCGAGATATCTATCCAAAAACAAACCAAACCTATCGAAACACGCTGACGGCGGCCTATATACTACCGAGAAAATTAGATTATTACTTCTCACTGTTAATATTTCAAAGTCTTCAGTCATTTCAGTGTACGTTTCCAGAATTTCACACCGGATGTCTTGCCGAACGCAAATAGAAACACCTCCTCCGCGTTTCTCTTTCCGATTTAAATAAAAATTGTTATACCCTTTCAAGACATACATATCGTCACCATCATGATGCCATGTTTCAGTGAAGAAAAAAACGTCGAACTGGGATGGAAAATGAGAAATTAAGGTATCTAATGTATCCATATTATTTTTGAGAGAGCGCACATTGAGATGAAAGGCTGCTAGACTGCTCCTAGTTTCTAAACAGTCTATTACATCTGATGACAAAATAAACTCGTGATACCACCTAGCCATGTTGTGTTATAGTAGCTTATATCAGTCCCTAGCAAAGTTTGGCAAGGTCATCTTCAGTCACAATTTGAATGCTCGGGGCACTGTCAGTCTTTTTGCCGAAGATCTTTCCATTTGTAAGCCACACAAAGTTCCAGTGAAATTCGTGCTTTTTGCCGATAGCTTGCCCAAGCAAACGTTTGAGCGCTGGGCATAAATGCTCATTCACAAAGACTGGTACAGCCGATGACAAGCCGACATCAACTGATGTTATACGTCTTTTGTTTGTCCTCATAAGTACAACATCGCGTTTACGGCGGGATACAAACTGGATGACGATGTTACTTTCCCCCGCAATACGTGTTGGCATACGATGACACACTTCAACATCGGCGGGCGCTATCGGCTCACCGATAAGGCCACCAATCTGGTCCAGAACGGCTTCAAGGTCTTCATTGTCACGTTTTGCCAGGCCTTTAACTTCTAAGTTTGCATTTCGCGTATATTGCTCACAGTAAAGTAGCCTAGCTTGGCACTGCTTCGTGTCTGTTTGCATAGCCTCGTTTGTTTGACGAAAGTTGTCGTTTTGGCTTTTTAAGTTCATGTTTTCCCTTAGAACATCATCTATCTTCTGTTTTATTTGTTCAAAATGCCCATTATTGAAGTTCATGTCAGACTTAACCTCGCGCAGGTCAGCCTTGATGTTCCTGTTGAATGAGTCTTTCAGCGTTCTAACTTCTTTCTTCAAATATTTTTTTAACTCATTAAATAGTTTGATAAGGTCCTTTTCCACTTCGTGAGAAAACAACACAAATCAAACAAATACCACTATACTTTGTGGCAGCAGCGACGAGAACAAAAAAAAATATATAGACCACAGGGTATGGAACTAACCTTCGAGTACGTAGTTCAGCGTTAGGGCAAGTGCACAGTTGGCCGTCGCTGCTGCCAATGCCCCGGAATGTTGGTGGTCGTCTGCTTTTATGCTGGCGCTATGATGTTGTTGCCCGTTAAGCTCAGTAGATGGTTGACATGATAGGCGTGTAGTGGCACGTAGCAGAGCAGGGCCGGCTTGCTAGAAGCAGCGTCTCAGCTGAGACGCTGTTCTAGCAAGCCGGCCCTGATGACGAGTGGGCTTCCAAGATGATGCAGCGGTCCTGGTCGTCGTCCGTTGGGACAGGTGATGCCACAGTACGGGATATCTGCGAGTACGTAGTTCAGCGTTAGGGCAAGTGCACAGTTGGCCGTCGCTGCAGCCAATGCCCCGGAATGTTGGTGGTCGTTTTCTTTTATGCTGGCGCTATGATGTTGTCGCCCGTAAAGCTCAGTAGATGGTCGACATGATAGGCGCGTAGTGGCACGTGGCAGAGCAGATGACGAGTGGGCTTCTAAGATGATGCAGCGTTCCTGCTCGTCGTCCGGTGGGACAGGTGATGCCACAGCACGGGATATCTGCGAGTACGTAGTTCAGCGCTAGGGCAAGTGCACAGTTGGCCGTCGCTGCTGATGTCAATGTAATGACACAGCAGCTCAAGCGTTCACACCAAAAAAAGAACACGAAAAAATTATGCAACATAATATGGGTATATTATTTTCTACCATTTGAGACTGAGGAGAGCGAGTGCAGCAAAGTTGCGGGCCTGCTCGCCTGCGTTGCCTGTCTGCTATTGTCGGTTCTATGCAGCCTGTTTCCGGAACCCCTTGCGACGGAACGTGCTGCAAGTGTTGCGAAATGTCTGTTCCGCGAGCTTTCCCACATAACAAGATCCTCTTAAGGCTGGTTCACACAGATCTGTCCGTTGCGTTTCCATCAACCGATACAAAAGCAACGACAGGGTCAGTACGACAAGTACGCGTACACATATGCCAAGTAATGCGAGAGATAGCTCCGCGAAGCAATCATGAGTCACGGGTGTTCTGGTCGTTTCTGTCGTTATGGTCGTGAACGCAACCGCCGGAAATGCGTAAACGAGTCTTTAGCTGGCTTTGACTCCACACCAATCGTCCTGCCCAAGAACCGGGAAAACCGCCACACTCAGACAGGTGAGCCAAGCACTTCAGCTCCACCCCCACAACCCGAAACCCCCAACCTCGACATTTCACCCGCACATCCTGCTACCATTTACGCAGCACTTCCATACCAACAGCATACAAAACAAACAAATCTCCCTTTGTCAACACACACGATAGTATCCCGCCTGGACAAATGAAATGCTTTAGTAGAATCTTTTGACAAACTGGAACAGAAGCTAGACCGCCTAACCAACAGTGTAGATAAACTTGCATCGAACTACGAACGTCACGAAATGCGACTGACCCTCCGCATCGAACTACGACTGAAATGCGACTACAACAACGCGTACACATCATGCTCAAACGGCTTCTCCCTGAAGAAGATTAGAACTTCGACAATGTGGAGTGGACTACACGCTCCAATCACAAAAGAGAGATATTCCCCAAGACCAAGACGACACAGCGAGTACCCACTCAAATAAGCTCTGAGAGCCCTCGTGTTTGGCAGTGGAACTGCCGCGGAATCAACCCCAGAAAAACATGAATCACGCAGTACCTCCTAAAATCAAAAACTGCCCCCCCCCCCCCCAATCCCACGTCATAATTCTGCAGGAAACGTACAAAGCGCAAAACATGCCTAGATACAAAGCCACATTCTCGGCACACAACGAGCATGACCTATCAATATTATGAACTTACGTGAAACATGGCATTAAACACTACACGGAAACGGCACCGGACAGCATAAGACAATTTGCCTTAATAATGACAATGTATCCAGACGACTCAAACCGCCCCATAATGCTTTACAACGCCTACAATCCACCCAAATCCAAGCATGACCTCAAACTCATCTCTAAGCACACCAAAATAGATGAAAGGACACGGCATTTATATCATTTGAGACTTTAATACACCCAACACTTCATGGGGATACAGGGCAAACACCAAAACGGGCAGGCTACTATACTTCGTTTCACCTTATATTGTACCGCAGCGAAGGCTAGAAGCGCGAGCTCATAGCGTTGGCAGCTGCCCTTGGTGCACGAGAGCGTGTGCCGCCGAGATGTCCTTTAGAGCAAGGAGCTCGCGCTTGTAGCCTTTCCTGCGGTACACAAGCTGAAACAGAGTATTCACTGGCGGCCATAGCTGTGTGCACGACTGCTGATGGCGAGCTTCCACAGTTCTTTTCTAACGTGCATTCCGCACCCTCAAGATTGCCGGTCGTAGCAGCCTATTAATGTGGGCTCGTTCAGAGCATGCGCTCTAGACATCACCCACAAATATGGCGCCCAGTGAATACTCCTTATAGAAGAAAACATACATGGTTTTCAGTACACTGTTCTCGAGGGGATCGGTGGCCGAGTGGAGATAGAAGACGCCGTTTTCGGACGGACGTATTTTCATGTTCTCCAGTGAAAATCAACAATCGGCCTCCGGCCGAGGAAACCCTTCTGCTTCAGGTCTAGCCGTTAATAACGACATTCAAAGGATGCACCCGGACAACTCAACGACAGTACCCGTAGGCCCATGGGACACCCGGGCGCAGGCGACAAGCCAAGATGAGTACAGGGGGGCTATGTTGCACGTTTTGGACTCCCAGGAGACTAGGGAGAAGGAAGTGACGTCAACAACGCAGCAAACGCAGATTGTATGTTGATTTTGTTTTCTTCTGTCAACATCCAATCTGCGTTTGCTCTAGTCGTTGACGTCACTTCCTTCTCCCAAGTCTCCTGGGAGTCCAAAACGTGCAACATAGCCCCCCTGGATTCTCCTTCCTCGTTTCCCACCGGGAGCTTTATGCCTCAACTTCGTCTTTCTTCATGCTGACCTTACAGGCCGGCCCTACCAGGCTATAGACTTTCGCGATGGACTGAAGGATGTAATCGATTTGAGTGAAGTGCTGTCCCTAGGGCAGTTTCAGATGAGCCATTTTTGAATGGCAACGCTCGCAAGCCCCGCAGCCGCGGAAAGGCTGAAAGCGGTGAAAGAACTGAACGTAAAAGAAAAGAAATGTCTCATAATAGATCCGAATTCTAAAGATGTAAAGATCAAGCTTCTCTGGCTGCCGCTGTATTTAGAAGATAACAAGATCGCTGAGGCGTTGGCGCCCTGTGGGACTGTGCGGAGCGTGACGCGAGAAAAGTGGCGAGTTCCAGGGATGGAGAACATGAAAACAACGAACAGAGAAGTCTGTCTGACTCTACAGGGTGTCACAAAAGAAACTTTACACGGTCTTTCTTAGCGCAAAAATAAACTAGTCATCGCGGAACGCTCATTCTCCGCCCAAAGGTTGCGCTAGAGGTCACAACCAGGTGCCAAAGTTTCAGCCCGATCCGATAACTTAATCAAAGGTTATAAGTGATTTTCTGAAAATTTCAATGGGAAAATGGCGGCCGATGGAGTTTTCGAATGCATGGGGATCTATGGCACCAGAAACTGAAAACGGACAAAAATGGGCTCCATTTTCCCATTGAAATTTTCAGAAAATCATTATAACTTTTGATTAAGTTATCGGATCGGGCTGAAACTTGGGCATCTGGTTGTGACCTCTAGCTCTACCTTTGGGCGGAGAATGAGCGTTCGGCGATGCTTAGTTTATTTTTGCGGTAAAAAAGACCGTGTAAATTTTCTTTTGTGACGCCCTGTACATCACACAGCGACAACGGAAAACGTGCCTCATCTGCTCTAAGTCGCCGGTTCCCAGTGTCTTGTGGTCATGACCGGACGGCCACCCTTGTGTCTACGATGCAAACAGGTCGGCCACATCTGTAGACAGTGTCGTACTCCAAAGTGTGCACGTTGCAACAGATTTGGTCATGAAAGTGATGAGTGCTACTCTAGCTATGCAACCGTGCTACGAGGACCTCTCATCGAACCAGACGCCAATTCGGAACTATTGATTGACATCACCGAAGTGGTAGACGCTAGCGGTGAGGTCCTTTCCTCACAAGAGAGGCCTAAAGACCCCGTGCCTCCGAGTTCTGATGACAGCGAGGCCACAACTGACAAAGGGCTTTCTGAGAGCCAAGCCAGCGCGACCACGCAAACAGTTGTAACAGCTTGCCAGGAGACCAAGCAGGAAGACACCCAGGAAACGTTGAAAGTGCCTGGACAGATAGCACATACAATAGAAGACCACAAGTCATCGGATCGCAAGGAGGAGCCCCCAACCGAAATGGACACAACAGTCAGCACTAAGGACGCTAATGACAGCAAGCGAAAAGAATAGGTGCCGCCTGGCACCTTCGCGAGTAAGCGAAAGTCCACCCTTTCACGCTAGACATTCATGTATAAGCAAAACCCTCCCCCTCCCTTCTTTCTCCTCCTCCCACTCCCCCTCACCTTCCCTTAGTTGATGGCCCTCGTTTTGCGACTTTAAATGTAAGGGGTTTTAATTCTAGGAAAAAACAGTATCATTTAAAACGCCTAATTGAAGATAAAGAAGTCGATTTTCTGGCTGTACAGGAAACAAAGCTTTCGACTGATGAGCAGGTAGAACGTGCCTTACAATATTTTCTGCAAGACTACGAAGTATGCGTGAGCCATGCTGTTGGTCTTTGTGGTGGCTGTTTATTGTACATTAGAAAGTCTTTCACCTGTCTGAATTAATGGTCACAACAGACCTTTGTGGCCGCTTCATTGTGTGCGATTTTAGAGTTTTTGACACAAGGTGGAGAGTCATATGTGTTTATGCGCCAAATGAAATTGCTTGCAGAGTAACGTTTTTTCACCATCTCCGACCTTATTTAATTTGTGACAGGATGTTAGTTCTTCTAGGAGATTTCAACTGTGTTTGCGATGAAGCTGACAGAGCTCCAACTAAAGCGCGAATTGACAAGAGCGCAAGGCTGCTGCTGGATTTAGTTGATGAAAGCAATCTTTTCGATGCTGCTTCATTCCAGCTAGGCGGAAAACAGCTTCCATAGAAACATTTTCAAAATTCATCCCACGCAAGGCTAGATGGAATTTACTGCTCCACAGAACTGATTGAAAATTTACACGGTTACGCGGTAGACCCAGTATTTTTTTACAGATCACTGCATGGTATCAGTAACTGTTGGTCATAAACGTAGAAATAAAAATACAAACTGGAAGCTATGGAAGCTTAATAACCAATTGCTAAAAGATTAATTGTTTTTGGCTAGTACGACCGCTCTGCTCCAGCAGATAGGACACACAACTGAGCATATATTTGTTAAATGGGAGCGTTTCAAGCAAGAACTCAACCAGCTGGCAATTGAGAGAGGTAGTATTATAAAATTTCAGAAGTCAGAGGCAGAAAAGACGCTGCAGCATACTTTACGCGTCTTGGTTGAACTTGAATGCAAATATCCTGGGCAAGGTTTAGAAGATAGAACTCGCATAAAAGCTCAGTTAGATCAAATTTATCAGCGAACGTTACCAAGACGCGGTTGCGCGCACGCGTGCTGAAAAATATTTCTTGGGAGAACAGCCAACAAAAAGAGGCAATGGAGGAGGAGGAAAGGTACGCGATGTCGAAAGAAATACATGAAATAGAACAAAATAGCGTGCTTATCCGAGATAAAGAGATTATAGCAAATGTGTTTCGTGAAAATTACAAGAAAGTATTTGGCAATAATGAAACATCGAAAGATAATAAATATCTGAAAGAACTGGTATCTCTACTGCCCCAGTTAGATCAACAGTGCACAAAAGAGTTGGAGGAACCTTTCAGCATAGCTGAAATAGAAAAGGCCGTAGATGCCCTTTCAAATGAAAAAACACCAGGTTCAGATGGCATTACTGCAGAATTTTATAAATTGCGTAAAAATATCTTATGTCCCATCTTGGTAGGGATTTTTCAAGAGGCCTATGAAACATTCTCTTCCACCTTCATTTCTGCGTACACATACTATTCTCATTCCAAAGACTGATGACAAGCAGAAACTCTTACATGTAACGGGCTATAGACCAATTACGTTATGCAATGTAGATTACAAAATATTCGCAAAAATGTTAACAAATAGATTACAACGTGTCATTTTGCGATGTTGGGAATCACCAGACATGTGGGATTCGTGGTAGAGCCATCCAAACAAATGTTCACATTCCCAGGAGTGTATTGGAATGTGTAACCGACAGCAGTAATCAAGGTGCAATACTTCAGATTGATCTCGCGAAAGCATTTGACCGTGTTTGTCATAGCGCTGCCTTTTACAATTCTTTCATATGTTGGCATTGGAAATATGATATTTCAAGGTGCTAAAATGTCTTACAGTAACTGTTACACGAGCTTAGTCATAAACAATAACGTCACAACGAACATTCCAGTCCGTTCTTCAGTTCGGCAAGGCCGAACTGAAGAACTGACTGCTTTTTACGTTATACCTTGAACCCTTGTGCCAAAGTATAAAGAGAAGTGAGCAAGTACACGGCTACATTCTGTGCAAAACAGGTATTAAAGTCCAGGCTTACGCAGATGATGTAGCCTACTTCTGCAAGGACAAGAAAAGCGTGACCCACGCTATAGAGCACACAGGCCGCTTTTGTGAAGCCACTGGAGCCTCACTAAATATCGAAAAGTGTAGAGGTTTCTGGCATGGTGCTTGGGCCACGACACCAGAACGGTACGAAGGCATTCAGTGGAGTTGCACTCCTTGCGATTACCTGGGAGTGCCATTGAGACACTTCCAGAACAGCACATTCTATTGGTCCGAAGTTGCGACTGCCATAGAAAGGCGAGCCAAGAGTTGGTCTCTCAGGAATTTGTCAATCTTTGCACGATCGACAGTTTGTAACTTATTTCTAGCGGCCAAGCTCTGGTATGTCCTGCAGGTCCTTCACTGTGCACGGACTAATATTCAAAAGTTGCACAGAGTGTTCGCCATTTTCGTTTGGAAGTCCTCTTGGGAACCTATGCGTCGCGACAACTTGTTTCGTCGTGTGTCCGACGGTGGGCTTGGCCTTCCTCATTTATTCATACGCCAATTGGTTTCACGATTTCTTTTTCTTAGAGACCAAGAACATCCCTTCCTTCGAGAAGTCATACAAAATAGACTGGCATCCTCTCTTCCAGATTTTATTGTATCTTCCGCCGGAAGCCCAACATGTGTGCTGATAGGGTACCTGAAAGAAGTAGTCGATGCCTTTAATTTTTTGCCTGTAAGATTTTCAAGAGATTATCTAACGACTATAACACGAAAGAAGTTAACAAGAGACCTTGTAGGTGTCATCTTTCTAGCAGCCAATGTATCGCATATTGTTTGATAATAACTCCGGCCAAGATGTACTACGTCCACCCAAAAACTGTACGCTTGCATTTCATCGACCTTGTAACCCGTGTCAAAAGCGTGTATGATACCCTGTCAGACGCACCCAACTGGCTACCATTGTTTAGTAGCCTGCGAGACATCAAAGAGTTTCGAAGTATGAGTGAACAGTGCACGAATTGAACGTTAAATAGGCACTTTGGTTTTGTCGTATTTTTTCCATGCAATAAAGAAAAAAAAAAAGATCGGTGGCCGAGTGGGCTAGCGCACACCAGCTCGAAGCACTTGGAGCGAAAGCTCGCGCTGCAGAACCCCGGGATCCTGGGTTCAAATCCCACCCCTGCCCGTTTCGATTTGGATGAGCGTCGTGCCGGCGTGCGGTCGTGTATCACTACTGCGTGGTGCACGTTAAAGACCCCAGGCTAGCGGTTGTACTGCACTGGCTAAATTGCTCATCTACCGCGAGTTACTCGTCGCAACGTTGAAAGGGCTGACAAACTACAAGCTGTATAAATATCCACACAACCCCGATTATTATTACACTGTTCTCGACACGCCGGGGGTAACGACCCGCACGGGGACACGCGCACAGCTTTCCATTACAGCGGACCTCGCACTGCACGAAATACACCACCACGTGGGAGAACAGCCACGAGAACCTAACTAGCGATCACGACATACTACACATCACGATACAAATCACGCTAAGAAAGCGTCGCACAAAGGTCGCCTTTACAGACTGGAACGAATTTCGCAAGCTGAAGTATAGCACCAAAGACAGCTGAAACGATACCTTAAACACGTGAACCAAACGCGCAATGAAAACTAAATAAGCCACCAGCCTGCAAGCAGCTTCGGCGCCAACAGACCGGCCAGACCCACACCCCAAACGTCTCTGGAAAAAAAAACTAAAAGGCTTCTTAGAACCGTAACTAAGCAATCACAGAATGATCACACCCGAAAACAAAATGCGCACAGAGGCGATTATTTTCGACCAAACGCTCGTAACGACAGAGTGGAACGACGTTTGTGACAGAATCCAAAATACACTAAACAGCAAACAAACTAGGCACCTTCTGCGCGCCCTGCTCGGCACGTAGAAAGAAGTGATCCCCACTCACCATAGAGAAACGCGTCAGTCCAAAAAGCTTCAACAAAACCTTCGACGAACTCCAAAATCTCTACATTCCCACGACACACCAGTCACTTTACAAAAACTACACGGGCGCTCCCCTAACGAATACATTGACAAGGATTTCACGATTTCACCCTGGCCGAGCTCAATGGTACACTAACCCGAAACAATCGCAAGACCACGTCGGATACCCACGGCATCACACACACTCTGCTAAGCAACCTTCCTGACATGGACAAGGAGACACTTCTAGATTACATCAACTAACATTGGAACGCAGGCACACTTCCAGACGAATGGAAAACATCACACATTACCATGATTTCCGAAACTGGGAAAAACAGCCAAACTCAGAAATCTCAGACCAATGTTTTAACATCTTGCGTAGAAAAGATATGGAAATGCTTGTACTAAACAGATTAGAACACCTGGTGGTCACAAAACACTTCCCGCATCAGCTCATAGGGTATCGTAAGTACATATCTGCGCAGGACCTCTTTCTCATAAAACAAAATACACTTGTAATATAGCACAGACACAAGCACTCCTCGCACTTGACGTGAAAAAAGCTTTTGATAACATTACCCATGGTCACAATCCAAATCCGCCCACGACACCGGCAGTGACACCAACATGTGCAACTACACTCTCAGTTGTCTACAATGCCGAATAGCGCACTTAAGAGCCGCAGGCGCACTCTCCTCATCTGTCGACATAAACCAAGGCACACCCCATGAATCGATTATATCACCCTACTCTCTTTAATCTCTGCATGACAACACTATCAAGGCAGCAATCCACAATCCATAGCCTTCACCATACATTATACGCCGACGATATTACCCTTTGGTGCGAAACCGGATCTCCGGGAGAAGTAGAAATTACCCTCCAAGAAAGCGTGAATACCGTAGTAGCATACCTACAGGAAGCTGGACTACAACGCTTGGCCGAAAACTCTGAATTTCTTCTCATGAATCTAACACAGTGCCAAAAGAACGCCAACAAACTGGTACAACTTAGCATATCAGGCAAGCTAATACCGAAGGTGATATCCTGCAGAACACTCGGATTCCCATACGCAACAACAACAATGCTAACCTAAACACTCTACAGTTTCAATAAGATTGCCGAAATCTCACGCACCTATTAAGACGCATCCTCAGCCAAAAACACCGATTCAGAGAAGAACAGGTGAAGTAACTCGTCACCGCACTCGTGCACAGCTAGCTCCACTACACCGCGCCATACCTCACCCTCACACAAGCACCAACCCGAAAACTTGATTCCACACTCAACACCCTATACAAAGCGGCCCTGTGACTCCCTATATACACCTCAAACCAACGACTTCTACACGCGGGCCTCTTTCACAACATCGCCGAACTGACACAACAGCACAGAGATAGGAAGACGGCACGACTCTCCTACACTCTAAAAAAAGCCTGTGCGTCTGCTTTCCCGCACAACACTCGGAGAGCCAATCACCGCAATTTACGGAGACAGCTCAGCGAATGACGATGCCGAAACATATGTTTAGACCGAAAAACGCGGTCTGAGTTGTGACATTAAGCAATGCAAGCGTGACGTTTTGCATTGCTTAATGTCACAACTCAGGCTGCGTTTTTTGGTCTAAACATATGTTTCGGCATCGTCATTCGCTGAGCTGTCTCCGTAAATTGCGGTGATTGGCTCTCCGAGTGTTGTGCGCGAAAGCAGACGCACAGGCTTTTTTAGAGTGTATACGGAACAGGGACGCGACATCCTCCGAAGAGCAGGAATCACGGCATCTGGCTTATATTAATCAACCAAGGCCTTCCCCTCCCCCTTAACATCGCATTTCCCAACATACCCAAAAATATGACGCGACACCTCCATCAGATGCGACGTCGAACACAAGCAACAAAACACCGCAGAGACGAAACATGCATCCCAATATACACGGACGCAACACGCTCCCACACTGGATCATACCCCTGCGCAGTTTATGCACCCTGACAGACAGCACCCGTCAGAGATGGAAGGGCCCTTTGACAACTTGCCAAACATTACCCCGCTGGAAACGTACTGATTATATATGCCATACATGAAGCTTCTCTACTCACTGAACACACTAACGCCAACATTAACCTCTACACCGACTTAGCCCAAGCACTTCGCAACATGCAACACAGGTTATTAGAGCGACATTTACATGATATCCTAATGGACGCTTACACCCGCAGCCACAACATCAGAGTCACCCTGTGCTGGATTCCTGGCCACGAGGGTATTCAGGGAAATGAGCTGGCACATCAACTCGCCCGCGAGATTAACTCCCGGTCTTTCTTGTTCCCTTGGCCAAACCCAACGTCAGCAGAAGAACGTACAAAAAGCAAATAGCTGAACACTACAGAAACATCAGGGAAAGCCGTACCACCCTTCCCAAACCCCACCCCTCACTCAACACCGAACAAGCACACATCCTCCGCAAAGTACAGACCAACACTCTCCTCACCCCGCTAATGCTCTACAACTTGTGGTGGCAGGAAATGGCTCACTGTCCCAACTGACACACAGCACATTCCATACGCCTGTAACACTGCACTCATCACCCTCTCCGTACTTCCCGTACCCATCCCTTGCCTCCTGGGATGCTTGGCTCATCTCGGACTCGGCGGACCTCCAATGGGCCCTGGCGGATCAAGCGCTCCTTTTTACGAGGCCGTAGTTTTCGGCGTTTAATAAAGTTGTTCTCTTCCTTGGTCGTTTTGGTTGTGAACGCAGCCGTTGCAAATATCTGAGCCAGTCTTTAGCTAGCTTTGACTCCAGGCCGTTTTCAGATAAGATCGAACAACCATGTCCGGTGACCATTTTTAATTTTGATGAAAAAAATATATGTTGCCGGCTCCATGCTCAGAAAAATAAAACCAACCCTTGAGTTCAGTATATAGAAATCATGCTTATTAATTAAGGTGCTTTCTTTTGTTAGACAAGTTTATCTTTCCAAGTTACGGCGGCATTGTTTTTTTTTTTTTTTTTTTTTTTTTATCTCTCGATTTTGGTGCCGGCGTTTTGGAGGGAGCAATTGCGGGGGCAGGGCGACCCCGAGTGCAACGACGGCGCAGCATCGTCTACGTGAGAGGGTGCGTGGTGTTGCGACCCAAAGAACGAACCAGCCGGGCCCGAACCCAGGACCGACTCGGATGGCGATGACTGCGGCGACATCGGGGTCGAGACTCTAGACGAGGCAGGATGGTCTCCCAAGTTGGGACTTGTAACTAGAGTGTAAATAAATGCACATAGTTCTTCTCTGCGAGCAGTGAGTCGACCCGTCATTCAGCGACGTTCGTGCCACCAGGCTCCAGACCATCGGAGCGGAACCTGCCTCCCTCACCACCGGGAGGACCAACAACTTAACTGGCTCTGCGGCCCAGAGGTGGGAGCGGTTCTCCCGCAAATGCTCCCTCCAAAACGCCGACACCAAACTCGAAAGATAAAGAAAAAAATGCCGACGGAACTCTGGAAAGTTAACTTTTCTAACAAAAGAAAACACCTTAATAAATAAGCATGATTTCTATATTGTTAACTCGTTGTTTTCGAAAAAAAAATGTGTTTGCTAAAAGAAAGTCTTAAGCACCCTCTCAGTCACGTGCGCGTTTTGCTTATCGCGCGATGTTGACATTTCGGGCGGCTTCCCCCCCCCCCCCCCCCCCCAAAAAAAAAAAAACTGTTCTGTCCACGGGTCTATAAATATTCCCTGACAAGTTAGGCATAAGGAGGATTGACAAAAAGTATTTATCACCGAGTATTGGAGTCATAATTTTGAGAGAAAAAAAATCGCAAACACAGCACATTGCGCAATAACGCTCTTGATTAAAGATTTTTTTCTCCGTATCTATAAAAGCTAAGGTCTTCAAACTTCGCCAGTGTGTTGCCCTGTATATTGTTCATCTTTTCATAAAATATTTTTGTCCTGGTTATCGGGAAAAATTTACAGGAATTGCTCACACAGGGGAATATAACTTAATATGCCTTATTTTGAAAATCATTTAAAAAAGGCCATCTTTACATATTTTTAAAACTCTCTGAAATAAATGGTTATTATATGTACTCACAGAGTCTGCAAAAGCGTAACGCAATATTTGTGTGGCTTTTAAGTTATCAAGCGAGAAATATGGCCAAATTGACACTAACGCTGGTTGCCATAAATGGGGCGAGCACATACCCGTTCTTCACAATTTCATTATTATAAAAAGCGTAAAAATGCAATGGGGTGATCAGAAAAAGAAATATTGACAGCACAGGGGTGTACGGTAATTTTTAAGTGAAAATTCCTAATACATTTTCGTACAACCGACCCAAAAATGCCCATGGGCCGGAGCGATCGAGGTGCGCCATCCTGTCACATGCTTCGCGGTACCTGTTTCAACAGCAGGCGTGTAGCGTCTCCGTCTACACTCTTAAAAAAAAGGAGTCTGCACGACTCCCTTTGGGGGGTATTTGCGCGCCGCAGATTCGACACCTCCAAGACTCCAGTTTGTAGAGTCCCTCGACTCTTTTTTTTAAAGAGAGTCTCCACGACTCCCTGTGGGGGGTCCTTGCGCACCACACATTTGACTCTTTCTCGACTCTTGTTAGTAGAGTCACTTGACTCTTATTTTAAGAGAGTCCTGCGACTCTTATCAAACTGGAGTCATGGTAGTGTATGGGCGACTCCGGAGGACATAGTCAACTGTGACTTTTTAACGACTCTTATCTAACGGAGAAAGAGAGTCACTGGACTCCTTCCTGGTAATCCCAGTGACACTGTAACAAGAGTTGTGAGGACCCTCCTTTTATGAAGAGTCCCGTGACTCCTATGGCAAAAGAGTCATGGGAGTGTATGAGCGACTCTCCGAAAGATAGTCAGTGCTGACTCTCACTTTGTCTGGAGTATAGCAGACCTAGTCAAGTGTCAGTTTGTTGAACAAAGGGAGGCATTGTGATCGTTAGGCGACTTCTTGCCGCCTGCGAGGTTCAACTTGAATTTCCCTAAAAAAAGAGTAGTAACATAAACTGTGTAAAAGTATAAAAGTTGAAATGGAAACTTCGATTCCACCTAAAAGAAGCGGTAACATCAATTGTCTGCAAGTGTAAACGTCGAAATGCAGAACTAATATCTTACAATTTCCTTTAATGAAACATGGAAAAATGAATGATGATGGTCTTAACGATGCTAAACTGAATGCTTGTGGGGTAATACGCCGCCCGATAGGTATGCGCTCCGCCCGTCACCCAGGGAGCGGCATAGCACAACGAGAAGACAGCGAATGGGTTTACTGTACCTCCCGGTTGCCCGTCGTCGAGAGCCGGTAGTCCGGGCCCGCCGACCCTTGTTGTCGCCCGTCGTTCAGAGCTCACAGTCGAAGTCCGTGTCCAGGCCTGCGGATCGCCTTTCCCACGCCCGCGCTGCGTAGGCTGGCTGTCCCGGGCCATCACTGCCCGAGTCTCGCTGCGGAACCACCCCGGGATCGTCATAGCCCTGGTCATATGGCCAGGGCTCGCCGTTTCCACCGGTCTTGCTCCAGACCTCGCTGGTGGACCGCTCCGGGGTTCGATGGACCAGGCCAGGCAGCCCGGCTCCGATGTTCCTGCCCAGCTTAAGCCTCGCGTAGCACGCACTGTCTCGCTCCAGTTCGTGTCTTCTCCGCCGACCGCCTGTCACGTGCCGTCTGCCTCGTCTTTCACCCTCGGCTCCCACATGCTGCTCTAAACTTTATCATGGAACACAACAGAAGCTTTCAGGGCAGCATTCTTGTGTTACATTGGAATTTGCACACTTCAAAAAAAAAGTAAAAGTTTTTTTTTTTTAATCGGCAAGCTTAACTTTCTATTAGTTTGATTACACTTATCCTTTACAATAGGTTGTATATCTTTTTTATCACACGTCTAGACTACTGGCAAGAGCTGGTGTGAAGCAGCATGTTCTGTTGCTTCATGCCTGCTTTGCGTGGACAGGTGGGTGGCAATAAATTGCAGGAATCTTCAAATTTAACAATAAAGATAGCTGTTTTGTCTCAGCTT
>JABSTQ010001862.1:0-33222 GCA_013358835.2 Ixodes persulcatus | reverse complement strand
CAAAAAGCACAGAAGCCGACACAAGCTCAAGGTCGAGAAGCGTTCTACCATACAAGTGGCGTCGAAAGAGGAAAAACAGTGAGGGGCTCCAGCCCCCTTTCCCCCCTTCCGGATATTTCGGACTGTTAAAGAAACAATACGGGGAAACAGGGCATGGTCGAGCTTATTTTAATCTGAAATTATTTATGCATATGTATAGCTACTGTCGCTCTTCACTGCATAAAAGATAGCGTAGATGGCCATTGTCGGAAACTCGTTGTCAGAAGGCACTACTTGTCTTTTAGACATAAATAACTGTGCCATTAATAAAAAAATAAACATAACAACAAATGCGGGGATAAAAGCTGGAGAAAAAAAACTATCGAGAATTCGCCGGAAGTGTTGTATTCTTGCATATTCGGAGGCTCAGAACTTCTAAACAAGTTTCTCATACCAAAATGTGCATAGGGTAAAAGAAACACCTCCCAGGAACGTGAAACGAAAAAAAAAGCTTTATTTTTCTTGAACAATATATTAGAAATCTTCTCCCATGAGTTAAGTTATTCCTTAACGTGAAAAAACAATAAATACATTATTTTGTATTCTGCAGATAGCTATGATATGTACTGTCTGCGGTGTTAATTTAAATGCGATACCTCAAACAACTTAGACGAAAATAAATACCAAGTTTAGGGCATAATTGCAAGTAGATACATGTTTGGACATTTCTTCGAAACACACCTTGAATAACAATAATCACATCTTAAGATGACACTTACCTAGGCTATACATAGATCATTCTTAAAAAGTTTAACACCTCTACCATAAATAGCTTCGGCTATAGCGCGCTTCAAATATGGCACAAACGACAATCGTCAAAAACCCGTCGTCCTTCCTCGCCCCTTCGGAAATTATTTTCTTTAAAACTAAGCATGCCAGAACATTTAAATAAACGGCATCGTCTTTCGTATGGAACGCAGCACCACAAGTAAAAATTCGAGAGAAAAAAAAATTACGAATGTACCTCACTACTTGAATTCAAATGAAACCGTCCGCCGGTCTTTCGAAGTTCGACGAACGTCGAACTTTTACCCTAAAATTTCGAAGTTTGTCGAACTTTTGACTTTTCAGGATCGAAAGTTCGAAACTTTTCGAATTATCTTGATAAATAAGTTCGAAAGTTCGAAAATTGTCGAATTCCTTAGTGTAGGAAGTTCGAAAGTTCGAAAAGCTTCGACCTTTTTAGTGCAAGAAAGAAGTGCGAAAGTTCGAAAATTATCGAATTTTTTGGTCTATCAAGTTCGAAAGTTCGACAAGCATCGATTTTTCAGCGTGATAAGTTCGGAAGTTCGAAAAGGATCGATTCCTAATAAGTTCGACGGTTCGAAAAGCGTCGAACTTCTTATAGCGAGTTCGTTTCACACGCACCGGCACGCCGGCACCGTTCGAGTTCTCTCCCAGAATGCATCGCACTCGCAGAGTGTTGCACGGAAAACTGGACTCAAACGAACTCGCCAAATGCACCGAGTGCAGAAGACTGGTGCTCAGGGGCGGATTTAGAGGGGGGGTCCGGATGTCCTGACCCCCCTCTTGATTTCTGCATGTGCAAAATTTAGGGCGTAAAACGAAGGAGAGGGGGAGGGGGTTCCTAAACGTATGGTACGCTGACCAACACCTGACCCCCCCTCAGGAAATTCCTGCATCCGCCCCTGCTGGTGCTGCCGCCATCTATGTTGTACAAAAAGAACCGACCTCAAACCGAAACTAGCGCCTTTCTGTTCGGAGTGATGGGTGGGAATGCGAGAGTGCAGTCGCTACCAACGTTTATCTACGAACGTTGGTCGCTGCAACCTGTAGTTTATAGTTGCGATGACTTCAAGCAGCTCGGCTGTCGTAGAGATAGTTACTGACGACGTATATTTCCGCAACCAGCTGTCTACAAAGCAGCTGGTTGCGATCTTTCAATTCTTATAACCGTTTACACTGAAGGAAAGTGATGATGCTGTCCGAGCAGAAGCTTGATCCGTTTGAGCATGGTATTATGCGTGAACCACTGAAAGGGTACGGCTTAAAGCTAGACTGTTGGAATATACAGCAAAACGTTTCGTGGGACTTTCGATTTCGATCGTCATTACAGGTGGATCGGATATTAGCATTGGTGAGGGCGTCGAGAACGAGAGCCTTCTTGAACAAAATACGACGGGGAAAGTTAGCTGACGTAGGTAAATGTTAAACATGATGATGTTGCCCAGCCTTGGGTAAAGTCACTATGTTTAGCTTCTCTGATGCTTATTGGGCATTCAGAGGTTTCTTCTGGGGGAGTTTTGTCGACAAATGTTCAATTTTTCACCCGCACACGGATGGTGATAAACATCTCGGGGGCCGTTGATCCGTTTGCTCTGAGCATTTCTTTACACACTGGTATATTTCAGCGTTTGTACGGCAACGGAGAGACTTAAAACCTCAAAATAAAGCACGGTCAGCTTCAATACACAACCGGAAGTCCCGTAGACACTAGCGCTATCTGAGCCTCTGGCGTTGATTGTAATAACTCTATGTCATCTGCAGAACAACGCGCCATCTAGCCTCCACTGGGTAGGTGCCGCAAGTTACCGTCCTGTTCAATACTGTTCTACGTATACAACGTCTGTAGGAAACCACGATCCTGCAATAACAAAAAAGCACCAAGAAGTAGCAAAAACATTTGCCAGGGGAAATCATGCGAGGGAGTTTTTAGTTGCTTGTGTTTTATGTTCTACCTGATCTATGGAAAGGATGTTTAGCCAACAATATCCAATCTAATCCAAAGGTAGAAGGTCATTGACATTGAGAGTCCGCGAATTTCACGCACATGGACACGGACCGTAGCCCGTAGTGCTCAGCCGGCTTTGCGTGTTTTCTGGGTTTGAGCCGCTGCCACGAGTTCTTGGAGTGACGCACGTAAAACTTCCGGCCCTGACCAGGGCAGCTGCGGTGCAACGACGCTTCGCGAGCCTTTCAGCCGCAAAGAGCGTCGCTTCGGTGACAGCGCGCTTCCGTTTCGAGAAAGTGCCGCTCGGCTGTGACGACATGACCAGGAAGTTGTCCGGACAATCTCACGGTGGCGGCACTCGACTCTAGCCTTCGGAGCCTTCGGAAAGCACCGAGTATGGAATCGAAGGAGTGGGAGACCTTCTTCGCAAAAAACCAGCCACCCGTAGACTTCGAGAAGAAACGGCAGCGAATCGAGGAATTTTGCGCCCAGCACCTGGGCTCCACCGAGAAAATCGTCCTGGTAACGGTGAGCGTCGCCTGTTCGGTACTCTTTAGTGAGGCGACCAAAGGCACGGCCGCTGACCACCATCAAGTTGGCGCCTTTCCAAATAGAGTAAAGCTATACGCACTCCGGAGTGCACTTAGGTCGGAAATGGCTATACGCACACCGCGGAGAACTCGTGCCATTTGGGTCACCCTTTTCGAACGGCGCGTGTATCACTGGGGAGCTCGTTAACACAGCCCCCCGCCTGCGTTCACGCCGCTTCGCGGCGACAGTATCGGCTGCTAATTACAAACTTAACCAGTACACGCCGCTTCGCGGCGTCCAGCCGGCAACACAAGCCCCGCTGTCCCCGATCGCACCTCCGGAAAGGGAGTCCCATACCATTTAGTTCTGCGAAGTTTCGGCGACAACATTCGGTTTTCTTAGTGTTCATCGCAAAAAGAAATGTCGTAAATATCGCCAAATGCCTCGACAAAACAAAATGTTCCAGAAAAAAAAAAAAAGGGAAAAAAAAAGTAGGCACCACCGCGAATCGAACCCACGTCCACTTGCGTACAAAGCGAACGTCTTAACCCCTACGCATGCCACCTTTTTTTTTTTTTTTTAAAGCAAATGTTTATTTACAGGTTAAAAACATAAGCAGCAAGAATGGAAAAAATGAGGTATATACATATGTTAGAGCAAAAAAAGAACGTTACATAATTTAGACATTGCATTCAATGACCCAGGTGCAAAGTAAATCAGTTAAAGGTTACAACATTGTTAAAGAGTGCAGTTACCTCAGCTCTGGATGTGTATTACACTCAAAGATCTTAAAAAAAAAAATATTTTAGAGTGAGGCACTTGCGAAGGCGACGGATAGTCTTCTCGAAGCATGAAAATTTGGTGCTACCTTTTGACCTTTTTCCAGAGTGTTTCTCAGATTGTTTTTCTATTTCAACTGGTTCTAAAGTTCAAATAGTACAGTCCAATTTGTTAGCAAAGTGTCGCCACGCAGGTTTAGGGGTCAGTGTGAACTCTGTCATGTCTACTCTTGACCACCATAGCGCATGCAGGCCTAAAACCATGATTATCTTCGTCAGGTCAGTCAGCGTCCTTTTGTCGGGCAGCCGTAGGAATTTTAAAGTACACCAACTAATTGACTCTTCAGGTCATCGTGGCCGGACAGGATGGAATCCTGCTCGGTGATGGGACCTTTGGGAGATGACGATTTCGTTCGCCTCTTTCTCCTCCTCTTTGACTCCGCCCTCTCCCCTTGAGATCTGGAGCCAGGATCTGACGTGTACAGAACTTGTTCTCCCTTTCTTTTCCCAAGCATTTCCTTGTCGCTGGTTTCATCCATTTCGGACGCCTCTTCGTCTGACTTTATTGGCTCTTCAGCTTGGTCTTCAGCTTGGTCTTCAGGGACAAGAGCACTGAACGAGTTGGTGATGACAACATTGCTCACTGTCTCCTTCGTTGCAGAGCGTGACGACGCCGACCTGTCTTCGCACTTCTCAGTCCGTGATGCTGCCTCTACGTGGGCTGTGCTGTGAGCGGTACTGACCTCTGCCGAAACCTCTGTTTGTGCTGTTTCTTCTGCGTCCATCAAGTATTCTGTAGGAATCTGGAGAGATGCAGCAGTTCGGTTGGCGTACGTTTGAATACAGTCTTCGGGATCGTGGCCAAATTTTCGGCATGCGCTACACCAGGGAGCGCGGCACTGGCCTCGGACGTGTCCGACTTGCCTGCATCGTAGACATTGCGGTGCTCTGCCAGGTACGGAGACAAGTACGGTGGTTCCCAGAATCTTGAGCTGATGCGGCAAGCTGTCCGCAGTCACCCCTTCGTTCAATTCAATTGACAGTATTCTTGTGGTCGTCTCTACTTGTTCGAAGCCGGAGTAGTGCCACTTGTCTCGAACGATGCTTTTTATTTTTCCAAACGTAGAAAAAGCACTTGCTACGTTTGCATCTGGGACGCTAGTTGGAACCCAGTGCACCTTCATGGACAGCGCAGTCTTGCTCCCGTCTATTATTAAACATGTCTTGTTCTTTACTTGGATCTCTCGGAGCTGCAGCAATCTTTCTTTTTCTTTGGCAGAACGCACTGTGAGCAGCCACACATGATTGTACTGGTAGGCCCCAAGCGAAGCTAGCTCGTTTGGGTTGATGATTTTCTTCAAAGCAGGACCGAAATCGTCGATGCGGTATGGCCGGGCTGATGGGTCCCCATGAAGAATCAGCGAGTTTTCAAGCAGCTTACCGTCGGGAAGAGGTGGCAGTAAAATCTTGTACTCCATTGTACTTGGTGCAGAGGGGGCAGAAGCAGAAATGGTTTCAGAATGTTCCCGGCTAGGCTTAGCCGTTGAGAATACCTTTACGGAGCCCATTTCCAACGCGGCCATTCAGCTCGTCGTCTTCTTCGAACCTCCGCCTTACGCCATGCCACCGCTTGGAAAAGTCGCTGTGACCATTCGTTTTATACGAGTTTAGCGGAGTGCGTATAGCCATTTCCGTTCGAAGTGCACTCCGGAGTGCGTATAGTTTTACTCTTCCAAATATGCTCGCTCCGGGCCGGCTGGACGGATGGGGAAGGGGGAGAAAAAAAAATGAGTAAAACTATACGCACTACGGAGTGCACTTCGGACGGAAATGGCTATACGCACTCCGCTGAACTCGTATAAAACGAATGGTCAGAGCGAGTTTTCAAAGCGGTGGCGTAGCATAGGGGTTAAGACGTCCGCTTTGTACGCAAGTGGACGCGGGTTCGATCCCGCGTCCGCGTCCTTTTTTTTTTTTCTCGAACATTTTGTTTTGTCGAGGCATTTGGCGATATTTACGACATTTCTTTTTGCGATGAACACTAAGAAAACCGAATGTTGTCGCCGAAACTTCGCAGAACTAAATGGTATGGTACTCCCTTTCCGGAGGTGCGATCGGGGACAGCGGGGCTTGTGTTGCCGGCTGGACGCCGCGAAGCGGCGTGTACTGGTTAAGTTTTGTAATTAGCAGCCGATACTGTCGCCGCGAAGCGGCGTGAACGCAGGCGGGGGGCTGTGTTAACGAGCTCCCCAGTGATACACGCGCCGTTCGAAAAGGGTGACCCAAATGGCATGAGTTCTCCGTGGTGTGCGTATAGCCATTTCCGACCGAAGTGCACTCCGGAGTGCGTATAGCTTTACTAAAAAAAAAATTATAAACCAAACAAGCTACATAAAAAAAAAAAAAAACAGCTCTGAGCACGTGGAGCGAAAGCTCGTGCTGCAGAACCTAGGGATCCTGAGTCGTGTATCACTGAATTGCTCATCTGCAGCAGTCGAAACAAAATAAATAGTTCGGAGAGGGAAAGTCTGCAGGCGAGCTGGTTGCGAACCGTAATCTACTTCCCGATACAAGGAGAAATAAATAATGAACAAGACGGCACGTCATCTCTACCGGCCAGTTCCGTTACTCGCTGTACAATCGGCCGTATCACGTGGCGATTGTACAGCGTGAGTTGAGAGAGAAAACGCTATTGCTTTTTCTCAGATTTTTGCTGCGCGAAGAGGAAAACTTAGGAAGGTCTAGGATACGTGCCGAGAAGTATTTTTAGTAAAAGTAAAAAAAAAAAAAAATATCCTTTCATAGGCGTTCTTATGATTGATCATTCCCAGATTGTCTGCATCAAATGCCGGTAATCCGGTGAAATAAAATTCCGATGTGGAAACTTTGTAGCCACTGCAAGACAGCACTAACTGTTTTGCACATTCTGCTTATGATATTCTTAGATCATTAACACCAATTGAGTTTTGTAGAATTTATATGATTTTGCTCGGCAATGGATCTTTAATACATTTCAAATGTGTTTTGGGTTTTCTAAATAAAATTGGCTAATTCCGCCAGCTATAGCTTACGACTAATTTTCAGATCCCATGTTTACACCCTTTCAAATAACTATTGTTTTGCAGAGTATGACCTTAAAAGGCCACTGAAAAGAAAAAAACAAAATGTTTTTTTTAAACAGTCTGGTTGGAACACGCGTCTTAAGAAATAAATTTTACGCAAAAAAAACAATTTTTTAGAGCAATATTGACGGCGCGAGATTTATTTTAAATTCTGCGCGCAAAGTCCATGACGTCACGGAATAGTCATACACTCTTTCCACCTCAACGAGATGGTCATACACTTCCCTCCATCTCAACGTGATGGCCAAGCCAACCCACTTTTCCTCCACGCACCCGAAATGCCGAGAGAGAAAATAAGTGGAAAGGAGGTGACTACCAACTAAATCGTGTCTCGCGCCATCAATATTGCTCTAACAATCTTTTTTTTTTTTTTCTCGTAAAGTTTATTTTCTTGACTTGCGTGTCCCAGCCAGACCGTTTAAAAAAAAACATATTTTTTTTTAAGTGGCCCTTTAAGGGCTCTTGCGCCACTAAACCCCGCCATCACGAGTCCGCCTTAGGGATTTTCCCTGAATCCATGTCCAAAGCACTTTCATGGCCAAGGAGCAGTGTGTTTGCCTGTCTGTGTGGATCTGCTTGTCAACTGGCGTACTCACCGTTCTTCTCGCTCCAGTCGGGAGGCACGAGCGTGCCACTGGAACACAACATGGTGCGCTTCATCGACAACTTCAGTGCCGGCACGAGGGGCTCGTCGTCGGCCGAGTATCCTTTTGGTTGAGCTGGGCGGTCGCAACAGACGCTCGCGAGCCTGTGCAGACCTTGTTTCTGCTTACTGCCAAGTAAGGCTGGAGGCGCCCAGCATTGCTCTCTCGTCCACGCTTTATCGAGGGGTGCCCCTTACTTTTAGCAGCGATTTTCTACGGAGCAACGTTGTAACGTAAGCACTTAACGTTAGAATTCCCAAGCTCGAGGAATATTAATAGTGGGCACTTCTGCGGTCTTTTACGGCAAGACCCTCGCTGGAAGCTTTCCTAGTCAATAGTTGAGGGCCATGTAGCCTAAAGTGTGATTGAGTACCGCAGAATACCGTGCATCCGCCCATACCACACTAAGCGGCTACCCACAAAATTTGAAACGTCCGAAAAATATGCGCAGTACATAAATGTCTAAAATTGATGACCTCACATGCGCCCATCCCCTATTGTTTTGTGACTATCTTCAAATTTTAAGTGGGCGCTTGCTCGGTATATTACGGCAATGTAGTGAGTGTTGTTTTTTTGTTTCTTTGCAGCTCTGGCTTGTATATACAGCCAATTTAGGAGAGCTTGTTGTAAAGCAGGTTTTTTCAGCTTTTTTGGTCCCTACAGCCAGTAAGAGGCTAAAAATGCGGTAGAAGCTCGAACTCTAGTGCAAGCTTTCTACCTACAAAAGCACTTGAATGTCTCGTGAGCATGTGCAGTCGAGGCAAGATGGAGTGCAACGAGCATGTGCTGGAGACTCTCAACCTGTCACTGGGTACAGACCCCTCGCCAGTTTAAGGCAGAAAAATAAGTAACCACGAAGGGACAATGGCTTGGCTCGGTGCATCGATGCATGACTCAGCTGTGCCATCTTTCAAAATTCACTTATGGCTTGGTGCATCAATGCGTGGCTCAGCTGTGCCGTCTTTCAAAACACTTCACTTATAAAAAAAAGTCTGTTTTTAAAAAATTTAGGCGCTCGTGGTCACTACGAGAGGCACTTTGAACGCGTGGGCTCCTAGGAACATATTCTTCGAGAACCCGTGCCAAGAGTTAGACTGAGAAGGTTAGAAAAAACAGAGGGCTGGTGAACTGACCAGGGAACAAGGAGTTCCTTTGTGCCTCAATGGATCTAAAGCAATGCCCGCGGGTGCTTAATTGGAGGGCTCGAATCTTGGCCGAAATACCCGCAATTTGACAGAGGCTTATTGCAGGAAATGGGCTGTGTCCCCGGCACTTTGGTTGTCTGTGCAACCATTCTTCTCTGAGCTGATCTGGGGTATATTAGATGCGCTTCGTTGATTTGTCATGTATACTCCCCCAAATTTTTCTTTCACGATTGCTTCCATTTACGTGCTTATCATCTCGGGGTTTTCGCAGTGTCCTAAGAAGGTTCTCCGTCGGTAGCAGAAATATAGCCAGTAAAGCGATAGACCCTTCCAAGTATTCGGTCTGACCGCTTTGATCACTGTCATCGACCGAGGAAAAGAGGCAAATTGGTGACCCCCTCGCCGGGGGGACGAGGCGGGGGGGTGATGTTATTTTGTTTTTTTTGCCCGACCACCCGAAGGTCATCCTGGCGATATCCCGCAATGCTTGTGATGCTAGCCTACTGTTCAAAAAAATGTGAAAAAATATTCAATATTCACACAAACCTATGCAAAAAAATACTATGATTTCATTTGGATAAGCAAATCTTGCACACATTTGAGAACAGTTACAGTCTTCTTGCCTTCCTAGTCCTTGGCTCGCTCAAACCCCGGGTTTTCACTGCATGTAATGAAAGAGTTTGGATGTGTTTCATCTGTCGCACTTACGACTCGTATATTTTTGTTTTCTAGATAGGTTCTGTATCGAATAAAGACACGAGCCGTGGGGTAGCGATTGAAGAAAAGAGGATGAAGTTTAATAGTGCGTCCCTTAAATAGGCCAGAGGTGGCGCTGTCTACGGTGCAGCAGGTTGCCAGAGTAGCAGCACCGTTACACCTCCCTTTCTTTATGAGGGATGGCGAAAGCAGTGAAGTTACGGGTACTGCTGAAAACGCCCGTCGTACAACAACCTTGGGGGTGAATGTCGCGCACGTGTTCGTTCCGCGGCAGTTCCTTAATCTGTGGAAAGCTGCCCTGTCTCCACTAGCGTGTCTGCCACGAAGTTGCTCTGCGCAGGCGCTTGAAGATAAGTTTTTCACTTTCTGCTGAGGGGCCGGAAGAGTAAGCACGTTCTGTGGCACGGGCCTCGGGGTGGTCTGCATCAAGCACAAAATCTTCGTAGATGGGACGGGGGTGCACCCTGTTCCTTCTCAATTCTTGTCCATCTTCCGTGCTTACTATATATGAACGTGGAGCAACACCTCCTTGTACCTGAGCCTTTCTGTTCCACCCCCGATCGTCCCGGATTCGCACGACTTGACCCTCAGCAAGAGGAACCTGTGTAGATCCCCGATTGCGGCGCTGAGAGCGCTTCTGTACGTGATGGGGCCCGTGGCGCAAAGTCGGGAATGGGAGACTACAATCTCCGTCCCATGAGCAGCTGGCTCGGGCTCCAGCCATCGTCCAGGGGGGTTGATCTGTAATTTAACAGTCCAAGCCAAAAATCTTCGTTGGCGTCGATCGTTTTTTTCAAAAATTCGTTTAACTATCTGAACTCCTTTTTTGGCGAGCCCATTTGAGCGAGGAAGGCGAGGGCTTGATGTTGTGTGTACGAAGTCGCACCTGTGAGCGAACTGCTGAAACTCGTGTGAGGAAAACTGTGGGCCATTATCCGAGCATAGTTCCAATGATATTCCATGTCTTGAGAATAAGCTGCTAAGCTTCTCCACCACAGCCGCTGACGTGACCTCTCAAAGTTTTTCGACTTCCGGAAAGTTAGAGAAAGCGTCATAGGCTACGTGGTAAAAGGAACCAGCATACTCGAAAAGATCATCGCCAATTCAATTTCACGGGAGGTCAGGAACTGACTGCATAAGAGAGGGCTCACTTGGCAACCTATACGCATACTGCTGACAAACTCGACATCGCTGAACAAGAGACTGGATGTCTTCATTCATACCAGGCCAGAAAACCAGTTCTCTTGCTCTGGCCTTACACTTGTTAATGCCGAGATGTCCAGCGTGAATTCTTTCAACAATTATTTTTCTCATGCTGTGAGGAATGACAACTTTCATGCCGTTGAAAAGAATTCCATCTACTACTGTTAAAGGGGCCCTGCAATCATATTTAAGCATCTGCCTTTTTTGCGGTTTCCACGTCTCTTGGGGTTCGGGAAAGCCAGCAGGCACGGAGAGAGTAACTAAATATCAGTGCGTCATATTTTAACCGGACGACGTGGAAACCTCCTCCGCCTACGAGGGCGACCCGCGTTGCCGAAGCGCGCTAAAAGCTTTTTTTTTAGTCGAGATACAAAATATAAGTGTCGCGAACCGTTTCAATTATGTATGAAACTAGTTTTTGTTCAGTATTTTAGATCAGGAAAGAAACAAATGCAGTTTATAAAGTACGGAAACAAGAAATGACCCGTCGACATACCCGCCACCAAGTGGCGGAAAAAACGGCGCATACTAGAAAGGGCTACTGGGATGAGGCCCCAACCAACGGCGAGCGTAGAAAAATCCCGGATGTACGCGGCGGCGCTGCGATCGTATACCGGCTCGAGGATCCGACTGGTTCCGGGCGTTCCGAAGGCCTTCGGCGCGGGCTTGGTCGGCGATTTGGCCATTTGGCGGTATGGCAGCGCGGAGTGGCTCCCGTTCTGAACTAATCTTTACCCTGTGTTTGCTGTCGTTTGTGGCCAATGAAGTGTTATGCCGAATTAGTCTTTAATCGCGCAGCAAATGCAATGCGAGCCGCCCTGGCCGCCCGCTTCATACATCCTATCCAACACATGCTTTAGTGGCGCCCTCTCGAGCCGTCGACACGGAGTGCGGCAGGCGTGAACGCTCGATGAGCCCACTGCCCCTCCTCTAGTTCACGGCCACTCAAGCCAGGACCTACGACGTCATGAAGGAGGTTATTTTTTGCTTGTTTTTGTAATTCTAATTTGCCTAAAACTTTTAAAATAAAGCGAAATTTGAGAAAAGAAAAGTTTTATTAAGTTACCACGTTCAGTGCGCTCAGGCTCGGTGCAAATTAAAAACCAGTAAAAAAGTCATTGCAGGGCCCCTTTAACTCCCCTTCAAAGGCCCTGTATAGACCTTGAATAGGTCTCTGATGTTCAAGGCTATTGATTGCTTGAGTAAGAGTTTCATCACGAGCTGTTTCAGCTATTAGCTGTGTACGTGTTTTCAGACTGACCATACTGTATTCAACGCCTACAGCATGTAGCTCATCGTCAGATTCCGATTGTTCTTCCTTCTTACTCTTTGAAAATGCTCTGGAGAGGGCATCAGAAACGACTACCGTATTTACTCGCATAATCCTCACACTTTTTTTGCGGAAAATCGATGGAAAGTTGGGGGGTGCGAGAATTACGCGGGAAATTTTTCAGCAAAAACGTAAAGCTCTAAAAAAAAAAAAAAAAAAAAAAAAAAAAAAGAAACGAGGCGGCTGCAATTGGGGTTTTTGCGCCGGCAGCTACCTACAAGGTTTGAGAACTACCAATACAGGACTTACCTTAACAATAAAACCACAGGTTCAACACAGAGCAAGATTTATTTACAAACACAGCCTGAGTTACGACTTACCTACGTCGCTGATAACGACCTCAGTCCGAATCTCCGCTCATTCACACTGGAAGCGGATCCGCGTTCGCAAAGCGGTTGCGAACGCGGTTGTATAAAGATCCAGTACAATTGCACGTGTACTCGATGACATCAAGTGCGCGTGCAATTGTACTGGATCTTTAAACAACCGCGTTCGCACGGATCCGCTTCCAGAGTAAATGAGCGGTCAGTCCTACTAGCATCGCTGGTCGTTGAACCTCGTCGTCACTTCCCGATTTCTCGAGGACCGCGGCGACCGCAGGATCGCGGACTGCGCGAACGTCGTCTAGTTGCGCGCACGCGAAACCGGTTCAACGACAGTGTGACTAGCATCTGAGAGATGGAACCGGGCTGCCTAGGACGCCTTGGGCACTTGAAGCATTAAACGGCGCCGCGCCGCTCCAAACAGAGTGGCACGGCGCCCGAAAATGCGGCCGGTGGAGAGCGCGTGCATGATGCGGGTTTCGCGAGCACGCGACTTTCGCCGCTGCAGTTTTGGGGGTGCGAGGATTACGCGAGGAAAAGGAAAATCCAATTTTTCGTGGCTCACATTAGGGGTGCGAGGATTACGCGAGTAAATACGGTAGATCCTTTCCAGGAATAAACTTCAACTCAAAGTCGTATTTCATTAATCGTAGAAAGAACCTTTGCAATCGTGGGGCATGTCACCCACAGACTTCTTTGCTATGGCGATAAGAGGTTTGTGGTCCGTTTCAACTAAAACCTTCCTCCCGTACACAAAGTCATGAAACCTCTCGAGCCCGTAAGTGACTCTCAGGGTCTTCTTTTCAATCTGGGAGTATCTGGTCTCTGTATCTGACAGAGCTCGCGAGGCGTACGCCACTGGCCGCCATCCAGTTTCGTACAGTTGCATTAGTGCAGCCCCTAATCTGTATTGCGACGCATCTGTCGATACTCTCACTGGTCTCGCAGGGTCAAAGAGCGCATGTGTCGGAGCGGTCACTAGGAGTGTCTTCAGGCCCTCCCACTCTGTTTGATGCGCACCAGCCCACTCAAATACAGTTATATCTTTGATAATGTCACGTAAGAAGTTTGTTTTGGACGACAAATTAGGTATATACTTGCCAAAATAGTTTATAAATCCCAACAAACGCTGCGCATAATTTTTGTTATCTGGCATCGGAAAGTCGTGGACACCCTGAACTAGGTTTGGGCTCTGTTTGATTCCGTTCTGATTTATCACGTCTCCTAGGAAAGTGACTTTTTTTGCATGATAACTTGCACTTCTCTAAATTGAGTGTGAGATATTCTCGCGTTGCTCAGCTTAACACTGCCCGTAGACGTTCATCATGTTCGGCCTCGGTTCTTCCCCAGACAAGTATGTCGTCTATATACACACAAACTCCCGGCAAACCTTCAAGTATTTCTGACATCGTTTTTTGAAAGACTTCAGAAGCTGAGGCAATTCCAAAGGTAGTCGCGTGTACTGATACCGCCAAAACGGAGTGGCGAACGTGCAAATGTCTGCGGCCTCATCGTCTACCGGTACCTGATGAAAACCGGAGTTAGCATCTAGGGTAGAAAACCACTGTGCTCCGCAAAGCTCTGCCTCAATGTCCTCGCATTTCGGAAGCTGATAATGCTCACGCTTCACCCATTCATTAATATGACGAGGGTCTAAGCACACTCGAATGTTCTCGTCTTTTTTGTGAGCAATCACCAAGGGCTTACCCAGTTGATGGCCAAAGGGCTTACCTAGTTGATGGGCTTGTCAACCTTCCGGATGATTCCGGCGGCTGTCAGACGTTGCAGCTCTGCCTCCAATGGTTTTCGCAACGCTTGATGAACCCTCCGTACTGCTTGAACAACTGGCTGGGCTCGTTCCTTAACGGGATGCTAACCGAAAAACAAAATCTAAATTCTTTGTCGTTTTGATATTTACAGCACACGAATGGCTCTTAAATGACGGTACTTGAAACAATAAAGTAGTCTAAATTATATGATTTATGTAAATAAATATTCTAAGGTGCACCTGGTGAGTTTTTTGAAAGCTCGTTTCGTGACGACAACAAACTTGTAGTACGCAGAACGCGGCTATGGTGAGCCATCAAAGTTGGCTCGGTTGGCTCCGACCTACCTCGTTGGCTCCGGCGTGCGCTCACGCCGTGTGGTGGCGCGACGAAACGGAAAATGCGACGTGCGAACCCCATCCCGAAACGATGAGATATATTTTTAAAAGAAATGCAATTTTATCTGATAAATTTGTCCAACAGTGTTCATCATGTCGTTTTTGACAAGACACCTATGCGGCGCCGAACGGCCACTTTCGGCCTCTTCCTTGGCGGTTCTTCCTTCTCCTCGTCGACGGCACGCCGCTGCCGCTGCTGTCAGACGTCGTCATGGCCAAATTATCAGGACGGGAAAGAAATCGCTGAACTCCGAAAAACCCACAGACCAAAGTCGCCGCCGTCGCTACGACGCAGGTGCAGAAGTGAATTGGGGGTGGCAGGGTGCAGGGTGACTGGCAGGTAGTGCGCAGCTAACTTGGCTGGATTAGTTGGCAAACTTCCAACGCGACGGGCATCCGTCTACTATTATTCAAAGCGCAACTTTCTT
Source organism: Ixodes persulcatus (assembly GCA_013358835.2). Lineage (NCBI taxonomy): Eukaryota > Metazoa > Arthropoda > Arachnida > Ixodida > Ixodidae > Ixodes > Ixodes persulcatus. The sequence continues at coordinate 18,105 of JABSTQ010001862.1, read as the reverse complement.
CCACGCTGTGGCGCGTCGGCAGCTCGACTTGTTCACATCAGTTCCGTTGCGGTTTGTTGACGTCAGTTCCGTTGCAAGTAATCCCAGAGGGCCTCGCGCGCATCGGAGGCTTCTTGTGCTTCTGGCTCAATCAGCGGTCGTCATTCCAAGAAATATAATAATCCGATCTCCATCCCTTTACATGAATAGCATTTTTAGGTATAGTGCGGTCCCGGGAAGCTTGTCCGGGCTTATTTCGGCAACTTCAGATATCGGTTCAGCATCCCTTTAAGCACCATGTGGTAGGTTTTCTTGATGCAGCCTAAGCCATTGAATACCTCCGGAAAGTCAGAAACGACTGCATTGGTGTTGACGCTGACCGCTGATATTCGGTTTACCAACCCAAACTGCTCGCAGGCTTGGAGTCCCAAAATCGGAATGCGGGATTTCTTCACCACAAAAAATTCCACTAGGCCTTGCTTGTTGTTGCATGACACCATCAGGTTGGTTTTTCCTTTATGGGAAATCACACCGCCATTGTAGCTTCACAGGACTGCAGTGCTCTTTTGCAGCACAATGTTCTTTCTGGCACGCAGCAGCCACGAGAGTGACAGTAAGTTTGCTTGAGCTCCGGTGTCCACTTGTAATGAGATCTCCTTGCCAGCCACAGTTGCCGGCGCCAGCCACTCGGAACCACGTCCTTCACTGCACCCGCTGATTTCAAGAATGTAGAAATCTTGGCTACGTTCGCTTTCTTGCTCCACAATGTTTTTACTTCATGCACTCGGTCCGTCTTGCAACAAGCCTCAAAATGGCCTTTCTTGTTACACCTTCTACAAACTTTGCCCAAAGCTGGACAAGTAGGGCCCCAGTGAAAGAAGTTGCACTTTGCGCACCGGTTTTTCTGTTCGCCTTGTTTGTGGATAGACACTCGCCCCTCCGACGTTCTATCCGTAATGACGTGAACCGTGTTTTCTGGCTCCTCCCATGCCTTCATCTGCTTGGCAGCGATTTCGTCCGCTTTACACATTTCCACAGCCTTTTCTAACGTCAGATCGGGTTCCCAAAGAAGTCTTTGGCGCAACTTCTTGCTTACAGTTCCATATACGAATTGGTCTCGGATCATTGACCCCGTCAACATAGAAAACTTGCACGATTTGGATTTCAACTGCAAGTCGCGATAGAATTGCTCGAATGGCTCACCCTCGGCCTGGATGCGTGTTCTGAAGACGTATCTCTCATGCGTTTCATTCTTCTTCAGTCTGCAGTAGTCCTCAAATCTGGCTACGACTTGAGCGTACGTCGCTTGCTCACCGAGCTGGAAGGTGCTGTAGACCTCCTGGGCCTCTTCTTCGGCAACATGAAGGAGCAGGGCTGTCTTTTGCCGATCGTTCCTTTTTGCGGTGGGTTCTGTTGCCGTCATGAAGACCTCTAGCCGCAGCTTGAAGTGACGCTAGTTCTCGGCAACATTGCCCGTCAGCTGGAGCTCTGTAGGTGCTCTTAATCTTTCCATATCCCACTTGTGACACCATGTATCTAATAAAGACACGAGCCGTGGGGTAGTGGTTGAAGAAAAGAGGATGAAGTTTAATGGTGCGTCCCTTAAATAGGCCAGAGGGGGCGGTGTCCACGGTGCAGCAGGTTGCCAGAGTAGCAACACCGTTACAGGTTCGACCGTCGTTAATTTTACTAGCCCTTTTTACGTCCAGTTGATGACACAATTTAGGCTTGTTAGATTCATCTGCAACTCCCACACCGGTGCAGAAAAGTGGGGGCAGCATACTTCCAGTAACTGTACCGAGATACTACCAGAAGTACACCGCCCTACACTTTTCCGCACCGGTACGGGAGGTGCAGGTAAATCGAACGAGCCTCTCGCGTAACGATTCCTTGCCGGTGCGGCAACAGCTGCGTTTGGAACCACGCAGACAAGCACGTGGCCGGCCCTTAACGCCCCCGCAGATACTTCCTGGCGGCAGGTTATGCAGTGATCTTCCTGTACCGCACCAACAGCCTGAAGCCGTTTGTGCGGCACTTCAAGGACGGGGGCTGCTCGACCAGCTGGAGCTGACCGAAGGGGAGAGCCCCGGCATCCGAGGTTCGCTCCCCTCTCGCTGATCTCTTGTTTCCGCTTGTTCCCGCCACATAGCTTAGGCCCCCAGTGCTATACTTTTCCCTATGTCGCCTCTCGCTACGATAGGTCACAAGCGGTACCATAGGAACAGGCCGGTTTGGCTCGGTTTTCGTAGCAACCAACAGAGCTGAACAAGGATTTGCCAAAGCTGGCATTCTGAGATACACCCACGTAACCGTCGTTCGCTTCTTACACTTCTCGAGTTGCTCAAAGTTTAAATTGTCAGCGTCGGTCCTCGCACGCGCTCAATATACGTTGAGTGAGGTGTTTGAATCTTCAGATGTGTTTGCGCCGCTATGCCACCCACGCTTCTGCGTGACTTTTGCTCACTTTTACCGACTTCTACTGCGTTTTACGAACAAATAAAGAGATAAAAAGAGCCGCGCTAAAGAAAGCTGCCAGGTGCTGCTGGCGGCTCGGTTACCATGGTAACCTCCAGGACCAAAATAAAGAACACTTTTGGCATTTCTGATGTCAAGCATTTACTAGGTCTTTTTGCATCGTGTTGCCACTCTGGCGACTGAAGTCACCATACGAGTGGTTCTAGGTGCGACCTCAGAGTGCCGACTGTGCAGTGCGGAGTGAGGCGGTGTCCCAGGTGCTGCCTGTGCTGCGGGCGTTTCGGGCCGCCAGGGAGGGGGGGCGCCTGCTGGCTGTGCCCTTCACCACGCTCGTCGACTACCTGTTCCTGCTCCGGTCGGCGTCGGCGTCGCTGGCGGCCTTTGGGCGTCGGGCGCTGCTCTACCTGGCGGCCGCAGTCTCGGACTTCTACATCCCAGGCGAGGAGATGGTGAGGGAGTCTACCGCCGCCGTCCAAACGCGAGTCTGGACCGAACGCCGACGTGGTACTCGCACATAATCTGTACTTCGCATTTGTCTCGTTGAGGCGACGGAAAAAATCGAGCATTACGACCTCGCTCTCTAGGAGGAGTCGCTGGGGGACGGTCTTAATGGCAAACCGCATCGGAGAAGGGAAAGAGTGCAGGCGAGATATAGACGGGAAGACAGAGTGGTGGGGAAGAATTGGCGTTGCCAAATGAGCGGCGAAGTGCGAGGTGGCGAAACTTAACTTAATTTCGCTTTAAAGGGTAACTGCAAAGAAAAAAAAGTGTTTTTTTAAACAGCTTAATTTTGATAAGCATGTCACAAAACAAATCTTCCGCGAAAACAAAAAATTTTTTTTAGCAATATTTACGCCACAGGACGTAATTTAGTCGGAGTCACAACCTCTCCCCGTTTGAAACTCCCGCTCTTTCGACCCGCGCACAGGAGAACTAAGCTCCGCCCCTCACTCTTGGATTCTCTTGGATTGACTTGGCTGCGGAGTACGCAGCGTCTTGACTCCCGGCCGCTGATCAGGGGGGAGGGGAGGGGAATGGGAAGGGGGGAAGGCGCCGTCGATGTACGCTGGAAGCTAGAGCCGGTTGCCTTTCGTTGTTTTTGTTTTGTCAGGGAAAATGTGGCAACAACGCACGTTCAAAATGGCGCCGGTATTGTATTGGTTTGATGGGACGCGATAAGCTCCGGCGTTTGCGAGCACATGTCGCGAAGACGTAACCTGAGAAGTGCCTCTGTGATGATCCCGGAAGACGGAGAGTATCATTCATAATCGTCGTGTGTGCTTTGAAAGCGAAGGGAGTCAACGGGTCCACGAGTGCCCAACCACAAGCCAACGTTCACGACAGAGCTGCGTTGACTTCGGCGATCTTGTTCTGTTTGGTGCGACACCTCGATGCGACAAAGAACTGAAACGTTCGTGGTGTGTAGTGCGGGGCTTGGAAGTAGAAACCCACATTAACATGGAGCGCAAATTGGTTGTGGGGTTGGCGTTCAATGGGTTCAGTCCCATCGTCGTCAGCTGATCCAGTCCAGCTGGTCCGATAGGACGGAGCGAGCTGTGGCAGCGAGCGTTTTTAAAAGTAAATCTTCCTTCGTTTCGTTTCAAAATGTGGAAGATTCCCGACGCATACCGTAAGTGAAAAGCTGCGGGGCATTTTCAACAAATTTACGTCGTTTTAATTGAACAATGTACTCCGGATTGTTGTCCCAAATCTGCCGTTTTTATGCTTCGTGTTGTTAGACGGCGGTTGCACAGCAAACGTTTTTGCACAACGACGCACACCGCTCGAGTAGATGATTCGGTCCTCCAAACGACCGGTTATACAGAATTTCAGGGAAACTTAAGTGACCACCGAGTTTGTAGCGCTCATCATGCGGTGTGAATAAATTAGGGCAAGATTTCCTACCTGCCCACAGATGCATGAACTGAGACCATTTGTTACGTAGTGAACATAGTGCTTTTTCTTCATTTTGGGAAGGGGCGTTGGTGCATTTATTATGGTACAACCACTAGAGAGTTCAGAAATTGGGGAGAGCGACCAAGCTTTCCGAACTTTGTCTCTTTCCTCTCTGGCACTGCCCCAAGTTGCAGTTTCAGTAGGCATACCTACTAGCAGGTACAAACTGCTCTAAAGCAGGTAAAAGACTGGGAAGTCAGGTTGGTGCGGACTCTGTGTTTCGCAAGATGACTGGGGAAGTTCTTTTGCGAGGTATGCATAATATGCAAACAATTTTGTTATGCCCGTCGTTTGCGTCTCTCCAGCAAAACGAATAAGATGATCTACAAAGGCGTAATCGCAAACCAAGATTTACGATAACAGTACACATTCCATTCGAACAACTTTACGTAAAATAATTCGGAAGCCGAGAAAAAGAAAATTTTCGTCTAAAGCAGAATTCGGACGTCCGAAAGCTTCTGCGGACAGCTGTTACGTAATAACCTGGCTGTGCCAGGTCTTTTATGTAACAGCTGTGTCTCAGTGCGGACGTTCGGGGCACCCGGTGCGAATCTCGAAGGCCTCCGGAGCGAAATGACGAGAACATACCTGGACTCGTTTGTCGCTACGCGAATGCCCGATTGCCTGCAGCCAAATAGCATTCAGCTTGTGATGTTTCAGGGCGACATGGCTGCGGGAAGACTCGCTATCGCGATCACTCATCTTGCAGCACTTTACAGAGCAACGGTGCTGCTTACTGGAGCTGACATCTAAAAAAAGTCGGCATTTGCACGCGCAAGCGAGGAAAAAAAAAACACGCTAAGAAAGCAAAGAGGAAAACGAAAGAAACAAACGGCGCTATGAAAGCCAAAACCCCGCGTCGCTTCCTATCACTAACACTGGCAACAGCTGCTAAACACACACTACTTCACTTCAGGAAGTCTCACTCAAGCACCTGGGTCAACACGAAACACTGATCACTTAGGCGAAACGGCTAGTCGAGGTAGGCGAGACAGGCCGTTTCATACCAAAACAAAAAAAAGCTTCGCCATTCTTTCATGGCCGCCGAAGTCTGCTCGGCGGTCATGAAAGAATGGCGAAGCTTTTTTTTGTTTTGGTATGAATCCAAATGGAAGTGCCCGTCTTGTAAACCTTTTGTAAAAAACAATAACTCTCATTACATGGGTTTTTCTTTAAACGTAAAAATATGCCGCTCAAAAGAAAATTACAATGTATAACAAAAGGTTTAACAACCAAGATCTAAGCTGTCAATCAATCTCTTAGCCAATGAGAAGTATTTAAGCCGATTGGTATTAAAGGAGCTGTGCAACGATTTTAACGTTGAAAGAATTGGCATCTTCTGCTTTTGACATTGTTCACCTTGTCACAAATGACAGAAAACACACCTCCTTTCATAGAAATGTTGCGATTTCGCCGCGTAATCGCGAGGTAAAAATTAGAATATCCCCCGACCTGCAGCCGCGAGCGGCCAACATGGGAAACACGCGGCGAGACGTCACTTGGGTAGTTGTAAAAAAGATAGCAAGTTCTGCAAATACCTGCTCGATAAAGGGCATTTTTTCCATAAATATTGTCGTCCCAACAACATAAATGCTTAAAAAACGTAGTATCATTGACAAAAATGTTTATTATACATACAGTGTTTTAGTGGCGCCATCTACCCGAGGTCAACAAAACCGTCAGCTCGAGCAGCGTCAGCGGCTAGCACGAGGAGCCGAACGAGCGCCTTGGTTTGGTTTTCCGCCGTGTCGATCTCGACTTCGAACGCCGCCGCTCGGCAATGCCGACCGGGTGCTCTGTTCTCCTGTGTCCTAACCGGACTCCACAAAGCCCTCTTGTCCGTCGTTCCATCGTTTACCGCGCGAAGAACCTCTCAGGGGTCCGGCGTCCCCGCGTACGGAACGAGCCCCAGTGACTCGCTGTACTCCAGCATCTAGAGCTTGACCTCGTTGAGCTCGCCTCTCCAGCAGCCGGTGGCCATGTTGATCGCGTGTCGCAAGCATGTGGTGACGCGGTCACGTGGTCGTGAGCGGATGAGTTCTCGCCGCTCACTGATGGCGTTAGAGAGAGAAATTTACCGGAACCCCACGCCTACTCAAGTGACGTCACTGCGCACGTGACCCGGAAGTCGATGTACGAGTTGAGAGGCGGCAAAAAACCTGGATCTTTTTCATTTTTTTTTAATAAAAACTAGGGTATCCAGGCAAAATCTGTTTTCTGTAGTTCACTGCAGAAGTGTCAAACGTCACGGAATCCCAACTTCGTGGCGCGCGATTTAAAACGGACGAAATGGCCGCAAACTAAAATCAGTCTCGCGCAATAAATATTGCTGTAAAATTTTTTTTTTTTTTCGCGGAAAAATTGTTTTTTGACATGCTTGTCCCAATTAGGCTGTTTAAAAAAAAAACTTTTTTTTCTTTGCAGTTACACTTTAAGGACGATACTTAGGTATTTTATATGTCGGAACACGAAAGGTGGCTAACGAGAGGGGATCTTTTTTCCCCTTTCGTAAAATATTCTAGCATCTGCGGGCACTTTTTAGGCATTAGAGTTCCGCATCGGAAAGAGTCAACGGTTGTATCACCAACAGCCCTGGAAGACGGCATTGACTCTTCACCGTGTGTATCTCATTTTTGCGGGCAAATTATTGTTAAAGGGAAACCGAAGCGGTTCTGTAGAACAGGGTGCGCACAGGTCCTTGAAATCCTTGAAAACCCTTGAATTTGAAAGTTGCTTTTTCAAGGTCTTGAAAGTGCTGGAATATCTTTGCCGTCCTTGAAACCCCTTGAATTCTTAACGTTTCGCGGGGCTCGGTTGCGCGACCCGCGTTTTATAGCGGTTGAGCGTGGTCCCGGGAAAATTCGTTGCTTGCTTTCCGCGACACCGGGATCGCGAAGTCAAACCAATCAAACTTCCTGCGCAAGAAAAAAAAAAAAGAAAAACGCGCTGCCGCCGCGCTTTTTTATTTTCTTTTCTTTCATCTGGCTTGCTTCGACTTCAGGGTTGGCCAAAAGCCATAAGTGGCCACAATGAGGCTGGAGAGCCTGGAGAGTCTCGACCTCTTCGTAAAAAAGGCATGTTGCGCCAGCGTGCTTATTTGCAACGGAAATGCAGTTATATGAATCAAGAGTAAAATTTAGTAGTATTTAATTCTTTCTTTTGCCTTCGTCTTTAGCTGGATGTATTGGCAACCCACTAAAAAAGGCACAGCCCCATAGGCCGAGAATTGTCTGTTGGCCACATTGTGCTTTGTTTATATCTGGTCTGTGCCTACTCCGGATGCTTTGTTCGCTGTTTGTTCCCACGTGTCGCTTATGGTGCGTGTAGTGACCCAGTGATTCGTTCATTCAGATGGCATAGAATAATGCCCGGGAAATGTAAGTTCCAAAGCGCTTGGCTCAGCAACGACGACAATAAGCTTTGGGTTGCACCAGATACAGCAAACCCTCACTGCGCAAAATGCACACGCTGCAGAAAGACGTTCGACATCGCTTCGATGGGCGAATCTGCCCTCAAAAGCCATGCAAAAAGTGCAAAGCACTGTGGAATCATGCAAATGGCAGCTAGCACTCAACTAGCTAATAAACTAAAAGACCTGACGTGAGCTTTTGCCCTTCATGTAGTCGAATGAGACTATGTACAATCTCCAGAACTAACTTCACCTAGTCGAATGAAACTGTACGCGCAATAACTTCAAGTGAAGTCAGTTTTCTTTGTTCTGTGCAATAAAAATAATGTGTGTGATCTACTGTAGTGCTCTTTATTTTTTGAAAGGTCCTCGAAAAGTCCTTGAATTTTTTTCTTGAAAACCTATACGAACCCTGGTAGAAAAAACACTTAAATTGTCTTTTTTTGGCGTCCAGGATCACAAATATTCAAATTATATCTCAGATTGATCCACCAAGTAGCCACAACAGAGCTTTCAAAATAGCTCTGAAGCCCCTCTTTCCAGGCGCGTTTGGTGGGAGGAGATAATTGTGACGTATTACAGAGAGATCTCAACATTTCCCCGTTTTTTACGAGCCTTACCCGAGCTCTCTAAGACATTACACGCGTTCCCTCACAAGCGGCACGCACGAGGCAGTTGAAGTCTCTGAGTACGACGTCGCACCCAGCGGTTGCTTTTTCTGTTTTTCTTGCATCTGTCGATGCAATCGAGTCAAATGCTCGTTATATTCGAACTCATGGTACAAAAATACGCTAAAATTCATCCGTAACTCGTTTCATTGAAGAACCTCTTTAGCTTTCCTTTAAAAGCTGACTCACCAGGCCTGCTGTGGCATGGTTCCCTTCCTGAAAGGTCTACTGTCGGCCCTTTGGTGGTTGACAGTACGCCTCAAACCCGACCTGTCGGGTTCGGGGACTGCTGCACATTGCGAACGCGGAACACGGTGCACATTCTATGAATTCTGCAGCGCCGAACCCATGCTCTTTCGAGCCGTCCGTCCCTTCGCCGCCGTTGCTAAATGCGCAGCAACTGCACGTATGGCTGCACATTTTTTCGCCCCCGAGATGCTACGACCAAACCATACTCGTGTCGCGTTGCGTTTACGCCATATTCATGGAGTCAAAGCTACTAAGTAAATTGATGGTCATTTGACACTGGAAAAGCACGAACGAAATCTTGCACAACAATCCCTTCGGTTTCGCCGGCAGTCTGGAAACTCCCATATGGGAACGCGAATAAACTGCCTGGTGCAACCCGCACGTAAACCCCGCCTTCGGAGCTTGTCGCCAGTGCCTGGTGTCATCTGCCACTTCTCCCGCGGTCTGAGCGAGCGGACGGGCGTTTCCGACAAGCAAGCGGCCTCGTCTTGTCTCGCGCAGCCCGAGCACAAGATCCACTCGGAAACCGGGCCGCTGCAGCTGCACCTTCAGCTGGTGCCCAAGATGCTGAGGCCCCTGGTCTGGCTTTGGGTCCCGGAGGCCTTTGTGGTCTCCTTCAAGGTGGGCCTCATGGGCGACTCCTTCCATGGATGGCCCGCAGGGCCGCGTCCGTGGATGGCTCTCAAGCTACGGTGGCTTCGATTAATTTCTTTGTTTGTTTCCCCGTTCAGCGAGAGTTAGCAGAGACTAAAGACCTGATACCTGACGAGGTCTCTGCCCTCTTTACAGTTTCAGCAGTTATACTTTCTAGCAGGAAAAAAAATTCTTATGCACCAACAAATATATACGAAAATGTACGTTAGCATGCGATAGAAAAAATGAAAGATGTTTACAATTCTCTGTAATGCTGAATTAGAGTGCAGCTCTTGAGCAGCAGGAGCGGAAAGTACAGAGGGGAGGGTCACGTCTGACGTCACGAGGGTAAAATGCTCCAGCTAAGTTTAGCGGGAAAATTGTGCCACTAAATTTAGCATGACGTCACATGGACGTCATTATGGGAAACGTCCCATAATGCAACGCGCGATTACGCCGACGGCGACGCCGCTCAAGTTTGAAATGGCCGCCTAAGAGGTGCGCTCTAAAAATAAAAGGCGTTTACAAATCTGTAATGCAAAATTAGAGCGCAGCTTTTGAGGAGGAGGAGGGGAGGGTGCAGAGGGGAAGGTATGCCTCTCCTCCTCCTTCCCTTCTCTTCCCCTTCTTCCTCCTCCTGCACACCCTCCCCTCGTCCTTCTCCATATTTTCCCCTCCTCTCACTGTTTCCCCACTAAATTTAGCTGGAATATTGGCACCACGTGACCTCAACACCAATCCAATTTCCCGCTAAATTTAGCTGGCTGTTACGCCGACGGCAACGCCGCAGAAGCAGGTGCCTAAGAGCTGCGCTCTAAAAGAAACCCATTTTTTCTATGGTAGATCCATAGTCAAATAAAAAAAAGAGATACAGCATATATATATATATAGAAAATCTTTAAAGAACCCGTGACTCCATAAATGTTGAGTATGAACGTGACTCGTGCCGAAAGGAAAATCAGAAAGCAATGTCTCTGCCCACCAGAAGCACCTAGAGTTTATTTTTAAACTCGATTAAAGAGCGGTTGAAGTCGATTAGACCATCAATAACGTTAAGGATTTTGGTGACTTTTCAATTCTTTTGTCCGCTTACCATGCTTTGTGCATATTCTGGGAGGTGGCCCGAATTCGTTAAACCCAGTTACATTTTTTGCAGTGAACTCTAGGCTGCTTCACTCATTTGTGTTGGACCGTAACCAACCGCCTTCACCTACTCTAGACGAGACACTGGCGCCATCTATCGGACAGACGGTGCCCCTTGTCACTTCCGGTCTTCAACTGGGCTCAAAGTTTGACAGTATTTGAAAGACTAAATCTACCTGCGAGAAATGGTCGCTCGTAACATTGTCAGAATTATTTAAAATCCACGGCGAAAGAATCGTGCCAAAAAAGATTAGGATGTTCAAGTAATGCGGGGCTACCCGGTAGATGGCGCCAGTGGCTGTGATGGTCAAACACAATCCAGCCTCTGGGTTGTTTAGTTGCGGTTATTTCTCAACATCTCGTCGGCAATTGCGAAATGGCGCTTTAAAGGGACATTGACAGGGTATTTATGCTCGCCAAGGTTTTTATTTGCACATGACATATGAGAGCCCAACTACACAGAACACAATTTACGGCTCGAAATTCGTTTTCTTTCCGCCCGAAAACCGCCGATCGAGAGCTGGCCGGTTTGAGTCGCGCTCACTCTCTTCTTCGTGGTCACCTGCCGTTTTCTATGGTTTAGACACAACCACCAAATATAATCAAAGTCATGGGTCATCGAAGGCACACACACAATATTAAATATAGAAAAGAAATATGATACCCATTTTTTGTGGCTTCTAAAAGGCTGCAAATACGTTGATTGGGGAAAAAAGAGTGTCACAGCCACGTGACTTCCACCAACTCTCTCTTCCTCCATATTTCTTCTTCCTCCCCAGTCCAGTTTCGGTTTCAGTTTTTAGCAGTTGCGTTTTTTTACTTTATTAAAAATATATGTGACATTGTTGCAAAATATTGATTGGGTAGTCTTCTGACACAATAATAAAGTGCCTGGCTAAAAATAAAAAATAAATTTTGGGGTGCCAGTGTCCCTTTGAAGGGACACTGACACCCCCCAAAATTTGTTTTTTCCTTTTTTGTCAGGCAATTTATTATGGTTTCGGAATTCTACCCAATTAATATTATGCTACAGAGTCACATATTTTTTTAATAAAGCCAAAAAACGCAACTGCTCGAAACCGAAACCGAAACTCCCGCACCACACAGAGAAGTGGAGAGGATAGAGTGAGTGGTGGAAGTCACGTGGCTACACCCGACCGTGCTTTTTTTTTGTTTTTTTCTCTGCACATAGCAGACGAAATGCATTCGTTCACCGTGCGATTCCTTTGCAGTTATGTTTGTTCCGCTCGCTGTTCTGTACTTCAAGATGAGTTGTTTTGAACATTTAAGTGTTGGCAATTAGTAGTGAGTGCCCGAGTGCCCTGGTGAATTCCCGTGATCGGCTCCAAAAAGAATACTCCCAAGAGTAGTAGAGTAGACAGTTTCTTTTCCTCTTTTGATAATACATGAGTTGTGAGTGTGCACTTGTCTGTCGTCTGCTGTGTTCCTCTTCTCTGTCCCTGTCCCTGTGCGTGCAACTGTAACTATGTTCGAATACTCCCAAGATGTTGCGTGAAGAGTTGCCTCACATGTCCTGCATCTGAAAGTGGCATTGTGCGGCAGAGTGCACAAGTTTCCGAAAGATCAACGGGTCGGGATCAATGGCTGGCTGCAATTCCTGTAGAACAGTTACGCGAAGCTCGGAAAGCGGACGCTACCCAATTCATATGCTCCTTGCATTTTGTGGAAAGTGACTACATTGAGTTAGCAGGTGTCAAAAATGGAATCCGATGCCATTTAGTTCAGCGACATATCGTCCACAACAATAGTTTTTTTTTCAGGGATAATTGTAAAAAAAGAAATGTAAACATCGCAAAATGCTTTGACAAAAAAAAGAAAAAAAAAGATACACCCACACCAGGGATTGAACCCCGTGCCCTCTCCGTGTAAAGCGGACGTCTTTCCACTGAGCTACTGAAGGAACTCTATCAGGCGTAGTAATGCAGCGGGTAGACTGTATGTCAGAAGTTTGCTGCCGATTTCCCTTCAATACATGCACTCCCGGCTTGAAGTCGGGCAGCACCACGCATAGGCCATATTCGCACCTCGTAAAGAAACTGTACGCGTGCGTATTCAACTCGAAGTACGCACTTCGTGCTTGACGTTTGAGCGAGCGATGTCTTCAGCAATGAGAAGGGACGACGGCTCGGCGACGTCTTCGTGCAATCAGCTTGCTGGTCGGGGCGTGTCGTACGGGATGAATATCAGTTCTTTTGGTCGGTCCAAAATTTCTCTTTCGAAGGAAGACAGAATTTGCCGGTACCGTGAACGACAGTTCTGAAGTAGAGGTCCCACGCCCGTCGTCCGCTGCCATCCGCTAGTCCCACGATACGCGAAACGACGCCATGTTGAGAATTATGCAGTGAACGCACAGAATGCTTCCGGTTGTCTGTGCTACTTTTTTTTTTTCAATCAACATATTTGCAGCTTTTTGGAAGCCACAAAAAATGGGTTTCATATTTTTTTTCTATTTTTAATATTGACTGTGTGCCTTCAATGACCCACGTCTTTGATTAAATTTGGTGGTCGCGGCGAAACCTTAGAAAGCGGCCCGTGACCACGGAAAAGAGAGTGAGAGCGACTCAAACCGGCCAGTTCTGATCGGCGGTTTTCGGCGCGAAAGAAACCGAATTTCGAGCCGCAGATTCTGTTCTAGAGTTGGGCTCCCATATGTCACGTACAACTAAAAACCTTGGCGAGCATGAATACCCTGTCAGTGTCCCTTTAAAAGCACAGTTTGTGTCGTCACCTAAAGAATGCGCAATTAGAATGGAACTGCGTCAAAACCTTTGCCGCTTGACCATTAGTCTGCAGTCACGGCGCATCGTGGGATAATTAAAAAATAATTGGAACGTGACAACCACGTTTTGTATCGTGGGTAACTAACTGCAACCGGGTACAGCTATAAAACCGTAGTTGTACCCGTAGCTTTATGACATTTCAGCTAGAATAACTCTAGGATTTTGAGGGTAGCCTTTATAGCTCTGCTGGGCACCGGATTATTTTTCCAGCTCGAAACGGACTCGGACATTCTCCTGGAAAAGTCTAGGAAGGCCCTCACAAACTACAAGCACAAGGTGGGTTTGTTTTGTTACCCGACTTTGTGTCCCGTTTCCTACCTTTTGCATTTCTGCAGAATCTGGTTACGGGACCCGATGTGTGAAGACGCACCCTTGCGTGCGATCTGTGGCAGCGCACACATGTTGCACATTTGTTGGGAGGCGGGATTGTTGATGCGGAGAGATGCACTCCAATAAGAAACTGAGACCTAAAAACATGTCCAAATTGAGCAATTTTTCGGAACGCCGTAAAATACTGCGGGTGCCTAGCATTTTACGTAATATGGGTTCAATAATTTTTTGGGGTGATTTGCATCAAGTTTCTAATTTAAACCATACATTTAAAGGGGCACTGAAGTCGGTTTTGAAAAAGGTAGTTTTTGATCTCATATTTACTTAAAATATGTTAGGTCCCACATATACCAAGCCCTATGTTACAAAACTGCCTATTCATCTCAGGACAATAGAAAAACATGTGGACTCTTTTTTTCTCGTCGACTACATTGTGTGGACCAATGAAAGCCCTACAATACAGGCAGATTCCGAATGATTTTATTATAAATCGTTTCGAAGAGAGTCTGATAAATACGAATTCGGATAAGACTCCTCTTTTTCTCCGCGGGCGAAGCCATCGCTTGCAACTCGCCGACAAGAGCGCTTCATCGACCACTTCACTCGGAAAACAATTCTTCCAAAAAGGATGTGTCGCGATTTTTGAACACGCTTTTAATGAGGAAATAAGCTACGCACGATTGTGATTTCGGGTTTGTTGGGACACTTGGAGCGTCTAGATTGAGTTGTCACCACAAAAGGACGATCTCAGAATCGACTTCAGTGCCCCTTTAAAGTTAATGATTAAAATTTAATAATAAAAAAGTAATTAATTAATATATACTGAACAGAACACTAATAATTTTCCTTGATGTGCCTTTTGGCATAGGCCACTACAGCATCAATCTTTTTTCTGTGCAGTCCGTAATTTCCGCAGGAGCGATTTGGCCCGCGTTTTCAAAAACACCTGTATATTATAAATAAATCACTTTTTTGAAAAGGAATAGATGTGACAACATACCCCAAGTATCTATTGAGTTTAGGGTGAAGAATAAAAGTGTAAGAGGCAGCTCGGTTTTTCAAGCAAATGACAATGCCAAGTTTATTCAAATCTGTTTGTGAAAACATTGCCAAAACCTCCAATCAACAAACAAGCAAAGAAACAAACAAAAGGCAATGGAACTTGACAAAAAAACAATGAATGAAACTCACGAAATGCCTCTCGAAGTTTCTACTACAGTGAAAGCTCGTTAATTCGAACTTCAATAATTCGAATTTATGAATAATCCGAATTGTACGATTTGGTTCGGCCAAGTTCAAACTTTCGTTAATTCTAACTGAGGCGGCTTCCCCTTGCGGTTCGAATTAACGAGCTTTTTCTGTATGCTTTAACAAGCTCTGTGGCACTCAAATTTTGCTGTTAGTGGATAGCTGGAGATTAAATGGAGTATTTGTGTTCGGCGGGGAGACATTCCGCACTAACAATGTAACTTAAAAACTAAGTATGTATTTTGCCGCGTTTGAGGCCCTCGTGCTCCCTTAGACTGGCTCGGCCAAGAAGGTCTGGCCGGGTTGAAAGCCCTGCCGCCATTCCAGCTGGTGATTGCCAACGAGCTCCACTCGAGGAAGCACCACGTCCTGTTCGTGACCCAAGAGTCCCACGAGGCGGTGGACCTGAGCCCGGCCCAGCTGGCAGCCGGAATTGAGATCGAGGAGCTCATCGTGGAGAAGCTTTCCAGGCAGCACGCCCTGCACATGGCCTGAGCCCTGTCCCAGCCTCTTTTTGCCCGTTCACCTTTGGTTTCTCAAAAACTCTCGTTTTTCTGACGCAGATCCTCTCTGCAAAGCTGGAGTAAGCTTGCGATGCTACTCGTGCAGGCATCCGAGCTATTGGTGTTGTAGCAAAGATCCTGATATTAGTGAAGATAATGCTTGGAAAAAAAAAAAAAAAAAAACCCAGACTCCACTACTGTAGGGAGGATCTGTGTATAGTGGCGTGTCCATATGATTTTATCTATCTACTAGGTTGTGGAACATGCCCCAAAAAGTGGCAAAGGTAAAATCTCTTTAAATGAAATTCTGGTAGTGAGTGGGGCTTTCTGTTTAGGGTGTTAAGAATCCCGGAGCTCGCCAAATATCGGTCGGACAAATTGGTGCCTTCGCGTTGTGATGCCCGATTTTCATGGAAGTTTTTCTTATAGTTGTCCATTTCGCCGTGTCATATTTGAGGCGTAGCTACGTTCCTGCAAAAGACTAGAACACCGGTCCCCGACAGCCTAGATAATCGAGGGTTGTGCTCATGGCGCCATCTCCCGGTACACAGCAACTCAGTCGAAAGCGGATGGCGTCGTCATGGTGAGCACAACCCTCGGTTAGCTCTGTTGAAAGTCCCTTTGCGTTGCATTTGAAGAGATTCTGCCGAAATTTGCCAC
Source organism: Ixodes persulcatus (assembly GCA_013358835.2). Classification (NCBI taxonomy): domain Eukaryota; kingdom Metazoa; phylum Arthropoda; class Arachnida; order Ixodida; family Ixodidae; genus Ixodes; species Ixodes persulcatus. Next base: position 2,051 of record JABSTQ010001862.1, on the reverse strand, counting down.
ATTAGCACTCGGTTTGAACTAATGAAATTCTCTGGCATTATTTTTCACCTGGGCAAAGGGGGCAAGCGATTGACGAGAGCATGGAAATGCGGGGCATTCATTGTCAGTCGCTTTTAAAGGACGAGACTGCGCTTGAATAGAGAGACCAAAGCAGCGTGTGAGGAGATGGCTTTTTGCCACTTCCATCTGCAAATTTGTCCATAGAAATTTCGGGGGCCTTGCAGACCATTGTTTTTCACTTGAGCCATGTTATACATATCAAGTTGGTTGTGTTTGAGGATTTGCTGGCAGTATATTAGCAGCTGTGGTATCCTCAAGGAGATGTTTTCACAGATATATGCAAATGTTATCATTCTGGTTTCTCCTGACTAAACTCTTGGAGTGTATCAGTGGTTGAAGAGACCTTGTAGCTGCGTTGCTGATTGCCTGATGGTTGTGAGAGATTATAAAATGCTGGAAATATTTGTGTCGCATAAAAAAAGGCCATTTTAAAGATGGATGTATTACGGCATTTTGCATTGTGTGCTTCCGAAGGAGAATGTTCCAAGCTGTGGCATTTTACCAGTGTGCTTTTGTGCCTTGAATTTTGGGTACTGGTAAAATTTGTATTCACTCTGGGAAACACTTATGAACCAACAGGGATATACAAAACGAACAAATATATTATCATGTGTGACTTTTGTCAGTACACCTAGAAGCATTTTAGTATACAAATCGAATGCTGACTTTTCTTCTATGAGTGTGTAGTAGGTAGTTGTGGCAGTAGAGAATTTAGTTCTACTTGTGTGGTGTTGGTGAGTCCCAAGAAAGCCCTTGTTCTGTCTGTTCATGCCCCTTGCTCTCCTGGCAAGTTCATGTTCTCCAACAGTAGAACTATATATGCAGCTTGGTTATAGTGGTAGACTTTTTAGATGCTGAGTTTTAGTGAGTACTGACGGCCGTTTTGTTGGCAATAAATGCAATTTTTCTATTTGCAGCCTGACTCTACTTAAAACATATGCATGCTTCTAAGTGCTCTATCAATTCCTGAAATTTATTGAATCCAAAGCGAAAGCACACAAAATGGGTATGAAGTCGTGCTCGGTGCATGGAGGTTTCTATTCTTTCCCCCGTTGCCCTCCTAATTAAGTTTGCTTGTTTATCTCTACTAGTGCAGCGTCGCAGGGAATGGGTTTGGGCTGTAAAGATGTGCAACCTACGTTAATAATATCTAAATCGGTAGCTATCATGCACGAGGTGCAAACCTAGTGCTGTTATTTATTGGGAACTGCAGCCACATCTCGTATACAATTTTGCGGCAGGGAGATGACGAAATATATGTTGTGGGTAAATTTGCGCGTCGTCAAATATCTGCAAAGGAAGACCCTAAATAACAGATTTGTAGGACCCAGACCTTTCCCAACATTAATGTTTTGTGCCGAACAAACAGGAAAGTAGCGATCAAAGTGTCGGGCGACATCGGGAACGAAGCGCCCTTGCATGAAGCATCCTGAGGTTAGGTGACCGGCAAAACTGGTGGAGCTCAACTTCTTCCAGGACACCATGGCGGTAAGGCAGGTTAACATTTGACTTGAATGGGGAGCTTCAAACAGCAGACGTCGTACAAAAGACTGCGTTTGCTGCAGACCTAGTGACAGAACTATCTGCGGACGTGTCTCAACTCTGTTCGATGCAGGTTCACACATATGGATGCTTCAAAAATGTCTGCACACAGGTTTTGTAGGATGAACGTGACATGACTGTGGTACAAGGCATGTCTTCTATTAAAGGGGCCCTGCAAGGACCTTTTTACTGGTTTTTAATTTGCACCGAACCTGAGCGCACTGAACGTAGTAACTTAATGAAACTTTCTTTTCTCGAATTTCGCTTTACTTGAAAAGTTATAGGCAAATTTAAATTACAAAAACAAGCAAAAAAAATAATCTCTTCATGACGTCCCTGGTTGCTTGAGTGGCCGTGAACTAGACGGGGGGGTGGGGTGAGCTCAGCGAGCGCTCACGGCTGCCGCACTCCGTGTGACGGCTCGAGAGGGTGCCACTCGGGGTCGGATT